>MU260717.1:72500-105000 GCA_020310875.1 Ceratopteris richardii
AAGGATTTCTCCCAGTTGAGAAATGAGAATCTTGGAAGTCATGTAGGTACTCAGCTAAGTATGATCATGAAACAAGGTAATCATGAGATAACTCAAACCTTGTTGAACCTAAGTAAGAAATTCATCTCAAAACATTAAAAAAAATCAAGTAAACTCTTTAATTCCTTTGATGTACTTTTGGAAGAGGTTTATAAAACTTTTGATGAGACTCAAGAGAAATCACATAAAGAAGATAACTCTAATAAAGAGAATATAAACCCCGACAATGGAGGCACAAATATGCAAGACAAGGAAGAGGAAAGTAGTGAGCAATACAAAAACGATAACACTTATGACCCCAATGGTTGGACCATGGTAACCAATAGGAAAAACCAAAAAAAACACCAGTTAATCAAGACATCCAGGAGGTAAGTAAGAGTGTCTATAAAGACATCAAAGTTATTGAAGAAGTTAATGTTTATGACCAATAGAGAATAAGCCAAATGGAATAAGAAGAGACTTCATAAGAAGAAACTAACTAGAAGTTTGGTGATCCTCAAGGTAGTAGTTGTGTAGGTAAAAGGAAACCTAAAATAAGGGAAACTATGAGAACCTCGAGCTCTCAAGTAAAACCTAAAAAAACTAGGAAGAAGTAACCTTTTTTGTTTTTTCTCCACGTTAGATTCTAATGAATCATTTAAAATTTATTTCTCTCAGCACTAAAGGAATCATTGATCCTATTAGGAGTAAAGCTATTAATAAGTGGATTAAAGATAACTATGTTTGTCATGACATGATTTGTCTTTAGGAAACCAAAGTTAGTGGGGTTTCCCTACTCAACCATGTGAACATCATTGTTAATGTTACGAGTGGAAGTACACCAACCAACCCCATGGTAAAGGCGGAGCTGCCATTGATATTGTTTCCTCTCTCTCTATAATTTTGTAAAGGAAACGTTTCACAGTAGTACTAGTAAATGGTATGCTCTAAAATTGGGTGTCCCTTATAACTTTACTTTGGTTAACATTTATGCTTCTAAATTCAACATTAAGAGAAAAATTTGTTGGTAAGAGATTGATTTCCTTGAAGGGCCTTGTATTCTAATAGGTGACTTCAATATGGTCATCACTAATATGGATAGGCTTGGAAGTAAAAGTAGTTCCATTACTGGTATTGAAAAGAGTAGTTGGGTTTAGCTTTTCAAAAATAAAGAATTTATTGATCTGTTGAGCTGGTCAAAGTGGTGACTTTGCAAGCGATGCACAAGTGGTACAAAAGTTCAAAGTGGTGCACAAGTGGCTGAGAACAAAGGTGCACAGGTAGTGTACAAATAGTTTGTTCACAATGGTTTTGTAGAAAAACTTAGATGCAGGTTGCAAAATGTTCTTTTTGGATGGTTTTCAAGGTTTTTTAAGTGTTTTGGAAGGTTGAGATGAACCCTCCCTTATGCACACATTTTGAAGAAATGAAGGTAAAAAGTGGAAAAGATATGAAGAAAGCGGTATGCAAGATTTTATGAGTGGCCTCCTATTTTAAAACAAAATCTCCTAAAGTCACTACAAGACAATATCAGGAGTCATTAGTTCTTGGAGTTAGATGTCTACGGAAGCACGTGAACAACACAAGGAAGAAGAAGAAGCTTGGAGCACAAGACATAATATTGAATGCATTGCCACTAAAATGTACAAAGATAAGTAGCCCGTTAGGGCAATAGGCGTATATACAAGCCATGGGAAAAACCTCCTAAAGAGTGAAAAAAGTGCCCTGGTAGTCCTAGAGTGTTCCCACACATCACTACCTAAATATATGAACAAATCCCCCCTGGGAGTGATGAGGTGAACAAGGAGCTCGCACTCATGTATAAGGAAGTGCCGAGCTATGTGGAATCAATCCACAAAAGGAAGTAAGCCCACAAGCCTACCCATGTTGCGAGGTGTGTTTACTAAATGCAATTTAATGATAATATACAAAGAACTTGAAGTTACTGCCTAAAAATTAGTTCTTCGACTTCTTAATGACAAAGAACATGACTAGGCCTTTTCTTCCCTTTCTTGTATTGTTTCTCATAGCAACAATCAACCATATGCTAGCATAGGAAACAAGGAGATCCCACATTTCCCTTTTAATATTTTGTAAAAGTACATATTGAATCACATACTTGGATGCATCTCCATGCAAATGGGAGAGCTTGTTCCATTCTACAACCTTCAAGATGGGGGTTGTGTTCAACATTCTACTTAGTTTACTAAATATCTTTTTGCGCTCTCTCATTTGATTTAAATTGTATAATCAATCCATATAAAAGCTTGATGATGATAGAAACATAAGATTAAGCCTTCTATAGTAGCCAAAATATCCCATAAACGCTTAAATCTCCTTGATTTCCTTAGGTCAAGGTCAATGTGGGATCATTATGATTTTATCTGTCTTAGTGGAAATCCCATTCTTGGAGACAATGTACCAATAATGGTGACTCGCCTCACCAAAAGATGCATTTATCAAGTCTCATCTATATTTGATAAATACTAAGTTTTTAGAAGACCTTTTGTAACTATAGAATGTGAAAGGATCACTATTTTAAATACGCAAGTAATTTACATGTATCTCCATTCTTCTCCTCAAAAACTATTCAAAGACATGACACAGGAAATAGTGGAAATTATTGGGGAGCTTTTTAGACTAATAGAAGCACTAAATGCCTTTTGAGGTTCTTTTTTGACTCATGGCTTCTTCGAGGTTAATGTGCATATGAGTTCTTGGACTAGAGATTGATATTACTCAGTATATTTACAATCGTTGTGGATGCTCTTGCGTATGATATTAGAGAATATTAGTTGTCAAGTGATTTAACATGTATGATGGCATTGAGGTATTCACCCAACTTTATGCTATCCCTTCTTGAATTTAATCATTTTTTTCTAGTGGTTGTATACTCACATTGTCTTCACCTTATGATTAATGCCACTTGGATATGACTTTACTATCAAAAACTGTTTGGCTCTTGGTTGGTACTTTCATCTTCTTGTTTTCTTGTAAATGCATGATCTAAGTTGGAGCGTCAATACAAAGACTATTTGTAACCTTCATAGGGTTAATATGATGACATAGGTTCAATAGTTTATTCTTGTGATTGTCATTGTCATTGGAATTAGTGTATGGTCATTCTTAGTTATGGCTGTATGGTTCCACGATTCATTGTATAAGGGAGAGCTTACCACAATTTTGGAATATTATATGATTAAGAAGTGTTCCAGTGTATCCTTGATGCTAATATGTTACGTTCGGATCATTGTTTATCTCTAGATTGCATGTACTTGGTCACACATGACTCATGATAGCTTGGACCGATTTGTGAGATTCATTCTTGAGTGGTTCTTTTGCATTGATATAAACATGAAATTTTTCGTTCTTCTTGGAAACAAGGTCTATTGTTGACACCTATTCAATGTTCTCTACCTCGTAAATGAATATTGTTGATATCTATCTACCTTTTCTTTCATCTTTTCTCAATAAGTTTGATTATGATTCATGGCTTTTGTTTAGGGGGTTTTGCATCTTCCATTATAAGAAACATGTTAGTGGAAATATTTCGATAAACCAATTTTATATTTGTGTGAGTCCATAAAGGTCTCTCAATATTCTTTAAATAAATGAAACAATCAATCTTCTTTACTTTTATACCTAAAGTTGTGCATTCAAAGCATTCCTTTTGAAACAAAAATGAACAAACATTCTTTCTTTTAAGTGCATGAAGTAAAAAACATTACCTATGGAGGGATGCAAGTAACTTGATGTTATTTCAAAACATCTATGCTTGCCTAATATCTTTCACTATAATTGAATCATGAATCTAACCATAATGAATGAGAATTATGGCAAGCACATACTGAAAATGCAACACAAATTTAAAAATACATAGCTCGTCTATAAGGTATGTCCTTCCTTTGCCTTTGAGAAGATCCATCCTTGATCCTTGATTCTTCCAAAAGTAGCTTGAAAATCCTCGAAAGTCCTTGCATCATGATGCTCCAAGATTCATATGTGGAATACTCTTTCTTTCCCCTTTTTTCTTCATTTTTCTCCTTAGGTACGGTTTTGCCTAACTCATCTTCGATGGATCCTTTCCAACATATGATTATGTCCATGTATTGTGCTTCAAAAAGAGAAGGAGAGAAAGAAAACAACTTGATAACCCCTCTCCTTAGCATGGCTACCAAGCTTGGGCTACTTTGAAGCAAACTTGAGCATGAAAAGAAAAAGGGAAAGGAGAGAATTAGTATTCAATGGCTATAAAAGATTATCTATACGAAGAGAGCATTAAAGAAAAAGCTCCAGATCGCTGTCATTTTAATCTCCTAATGTTGGCTCATTGGGATTCAAGGAATTCCCAGATATGAGGTACTTTGGTTGAAAAGAGGCCATATAAGTCACTATATAGTTGTTGTGTAATTTGAAGAGATAGAGATCTTAATACTTTCAACGTTTCCTAAGGATGTGATGTTGCTTGTTCTTATCTCAAATAATATTTTAGAGAGCCCTTAGCTAGAAATCTTCCACATGGCTTCTTTGAGAGCCATCTTTTCCTAAGATCACAATATTATCCCTTATGCCAAGAGGTAACTCGATAGTTAAGCCTATATATTGTGCATCCACATATTTGATAGCCATCATTGCCTTGGTACTCTCTCTCCCCATGTGTTCCTACACAATGCACACTAGTCAATGTGAATTGTCCATATGGAACCCCTTGGGGGTGGGGGGAGGGGGGGTCATACCTCCTAATGCATCCTTAAAAAGACCTTTTTCTAATACGCACTTTGTGGAAGTACGAAGTGCATACCATCAAAAGAAGAGGGCAAATTCCGAGAATGGAAGGATGAAAATATTTCAACATGTCAAACCAACTTACAAACAAATGAAAAGAAATCTAAATTTATTTCATGACATGAACAAGTTGAATCACCAAGGGGTCTCCATGGAAGCTTTCCTAGAGCTATGGTACTAATGTGAAGGCACGTAAAAAGGAGAATATATCTACACCTAGAAACAAGCTTGTGATGCGATTCACTTGAACACTTAAAACCTCCCCTTCAGAAACACAACAGAACCCCCTTTGACGCAAACAACACAATGCTCTTTTGAGCATGACTAAGAGGTCTCCCAATGGGAACCAAGTGTGATGAGTTATCATATCACGAACAACTCCCTTTTGGACACATCATGCAATGGACATACCAGTTCCACAAAAAGGTGAGCAAAGCCCACTTCTAACAATGGAACTAAGGAGTAAGACCCTCACCATGATAGGATTTGTCTCATGATAATCCGAATGGTCTCCTAACCTATATATGCACATGTTCTCTATTCAACAATTATAGCAACACCCCATATGCATCCCAATGGATACCTCAAGATGAAGGCAATACACATATCTTGGGAGATACCATATACAAGGTATCTCAAATATAGACATGTAACCTAGGCCTAGCCCATGTGGGCCTCATACCAGTCTATCAATGGACACTTCATACTCCATCCTCCATAAATTAAGGAATCCGGCATACAAGGGTCAATTTGCACCAAGTAATGATGGGGCATAATTGTCTGCATATTCCCATCCTTGTCCATGCCTACCTTGACCTATCTGAGAAGTATCAAATATACTCAAATATCTTCCTACCATCTTTCTCTCGATTTAACGTTCTTGTACGTGCCCGAGATCCATCACTATCAAGTCACAAACTAACCTCGACTAATACATGATCCCAAAGATAGCAATCATATGGCAATCCCCTGCAAGAGAAAGCTACACATTGTTGAGATCTCTATGGAATCAAAGAGAGCACACCTCATAAATCCAAGGATAACAATCATTCTCAAGTAGCACCATCTTTTAGATATCTCACAAGCCCACCTCGACATATCTACCAACAAAGACTAGACCAACATAGGTATAGGTGATGATTAGTTTCCATACATGTGCAATAGCCAGAATCATCTAGACTCGAATGCACATATTTGTGTGGACCCAAGGCATCTATCCAACATAAAGCTCATGATTTGCTATAAAAAAATAGATCATATGCCGCTTTCGTGTCAAAATTAAAACCCTAATAAACTCTAATGTCCACCACATGTGGACTAGAACCATGTTTGCTATCCAAATATCCTTCATCATAGAATGACGATACCAATAGCCAAACACAATCTATGATGGTCATGCCATAAATATGGCTCACCCTATAGGTGCCCATTATCGCGTTAATAATCAAACCATCCCATAGCACTACTTTGCTCTTATTAGCCCTCCATCCTTCAAGATGTCCTAACAAAGAGTTCAATCAACACCTATTTTTGTCTCATATAACTACTATGTCCCCATCTACTAGTACTTACCGACTAGCCCCTTTTGTAGAGTGCATCCACATCATGCCATAACAAAGACCAAAGCATGAGTGAAAATAATGCAAAAGAATAATGAAGTAAAATCGATGAATGCTCTTGCAATCAAACAAACAGAATGTGCAAGTGATGCAATGAATCTAATCATATCAAGTGGATGCATCTCTCCCAAGCGACTTGTTAAGGAAATGAACTCCTCAACCTCATACCAAATATCATTATGTGACTCATAAAGCCATAATCTTCATCACTATGTAAATATCATCGATGGATCCTCTATCACACAATAGATCCCATTGATGTCATGGACAAAGGGAACCATCCTAAACCTCAAATTCCATGTGACTTCTATATCTCATTATTCATTCAAAATTTGGAGAAAACAGTGCTTTGATTGCGTCCAAAACATGTGAAAACCCTAAGATCGGTTGTCCTCTTGCTTGATTCTGACATCCAGAGATCATGTTTCGAATTGATGACATCATCGATAATATTATCAATTGTAATCGCCTTTGATGAACCGCCCTTGAAAACCTATTTAAGGAGGGTTTGGCCACATACGTCCTCAGTCTTGCCAATATCAATCTTGGGAGCTCAAGGAGTTGTGATCACCAAGTACTTTCGAAGTCTCAGCTCCAATTCTTGCCTTGTTCCGTGTTTTCGTCCTGTTTAGTCTAGTTCTTGGACATCTAGCCTTGTCCTCTTGTAATCTTGTAGTACGAGATCTTATCTAGTTATTTCTTGTATCTAGTTCATCTCCCTGAAGGGAGTTCTTGTAATCAAGGGATGGTGCTTCATACCTATGATCCCGGGTTGTGGGATCTCCTACATCATCTCTAGTTAAGTTATCTATACCTATCAGTCCCAGGTTGTGGGAAGTCTTGTATCAGTTATTTATTATTGTATCATTTTCCTACGTGGATGATCTTGTAATTCTGAAATCTTGTCTAGTCTAGTCACAGGGTACAATCTAGAGCTCCCCTGATATTTTTGCTAGCTTCTATCCAAGACCAGGCATCATGGAGAATGCTTATGAACAAATTGTGGCATCACTTCAAAGTCTCCAATAATAAATCTAGGACCTAACTCATAGACAAACACAAGTCGAGATGGAACATCCGGTGCATGTAGGCGCACTCCAAGAATTACAAGAACGGATCGGGAATCTTCAAGCAAATCAAGGAAGTATTGAAGTGAATCAACGGCCTAGCTCATGCTTCATGAAGGAACCCAAGATTTGCACGCCAGAAAAGTTCGATGGTGATCATACGAAGTTCCACGGATTTCTTCAAAAAGTTAAATTATACATCCGAATTCAACGTGATAGATACCCTGACGAGACATCTAAGGTCGGCTTTATTGGAACCTTGCTTTGTGGCCAAGCATTATCATGGTTCACCCCAATCTTGGAGAAGAACAGGGCAGTACTTCAAGACTATGAGGGGTTTCTTCGAGAACTCACCGCCACATTTGGAAATGCAAACACAAGTCAAGTGGCAGAAAAAAAACTTCCAAACCTACATCAAGGTAACTACCTTGCCTCTACCTATGCATCAAAATTTAGGTGATTGATATGTGATCTCACTTGGCAAAAAGACTATTTCATAAGCCAATTTCGATGGGGTTTAAGAGATGATGTGAAGGACCTTCTACACATGATGTCAAAGGTTAAGACATTGAATGAATACATCACCCAAGCTATTCAATGTGATAACCGCCTTCTTGAAAGGAAACAAGGAAAACTGCCAACAGAAACCCTTCCAACCCACTCCTAGAGATGATTCTATGCCCGAACCTATGCAGATATATGTAACTAGGTTCCAACCTCTAACACCACAAGAGAAACATAGGAGGAGAGATAACAAATTATGCCTCTATTATGGAAACCCTAGACATATTGCAGTTAATTTTCCTAACAAGAGAACAAACTCCAAAGTCGAAGCCACCCTTGTAGAGCAAGAAAACGAGGAAGATTTGTAAAAAGAGACCATATAGCCGGACCATGATATAAGAAAGGGTCTCATATTTCTAGCTACACCCATAGAAACATGTCTTGCCCCTATTAAGTCAATCATGCCTAAGAAGACCCTTTGCTTATAGCCCTAGTAGATTCAGGAGCCTCCTCATGTTTCATCGATGAAGGATTAGTTAAGAAACATGGAATTCCAGTACTTCAGAAGAACAAACCAATAGTAGCTAGAGTAGTAGATGGACAACCTCTAGCATCTGGGAATATAACCATGGAAACCACATCATTAAGAGTACACCTTGGTGACCATGATTCCCACATGTTTCTACGTAATATCGAGTCCATTAAATATGGTTATTATTGGAATGCCCTAGTTAAAGAAACATAATCCAGATATTAATTGGGAAAAGAATAAAATCACCCGTCGAGATATCCAGAAGAACCCGACATATGTCGAAGCCAAAGGCTTCATACATGCAGTAAGAAAGTAGCCGACATATTTGATCTATGCCATACCAACTCAAGAGCCCAAAAAAGATGATTCAGTGAAGCTACCCAACCAATATCAAGGTTTTGAAGATATTTTTGAAAAGAAGACTGCAGATATCCAAAGCATAGATCTTATGATTGTGCCATAGAACTTCAAGAGGGATCACAACCACCCTTTGGACCAATCTATAGACTATCCCTAGAGAAACTTACAAAATTATGCAAGAATATTGATGAGAATCTAGCCAAGGGGTTTATCAAACACTCAAAGTCTCCTATAGGAGCCCTTATCCTATTTATAAAGAAGGACAAGACTCTATGAATGTGCGTAGACTATCGTGGGCTGAATAAAGTCACAATAAAGAACAGATAACCTCTACCACTTATCATTAGGGCAAAAAACGACCGAAAAGGGGTTGTTTGCTAATGAGAGATTAAGGAAATTGACAAATAGAGTCTTTCCACGTGTACAAGAACATAACATTGCTGTCTCTTTTAACCGTATGAAGAAATTCTTTTTTTAATACAATATTCTTTTAAAGCGCCGCTAAAGTGATAAAGAGTCTCATATTCAATGTACAATTTTTCGGTTTGATGCAATAAAAGATATTTCCGCACACTACACAAAGCATATTCTCAAATTTCCAAGAAGGAATTGATTTTTGAAGATACGAAATATTTTTTATTTCAGAAAATTTCATGATCATTCAGCAATAGGGTTTACATCAAATCAAAAGTTTCCACATGTACAAAACCTTTTTCTCTATAAATACTGTAAAAATTTGTGAACATCGATTTCTCTCTTTGAACATTCTTCTTCTTCTAAGTTCAAATGTCTTCTTCTTCTCGTCGTCCTTCCAATCGTGTAACCTCATGTGAGGTTTACAATAGAAGAGAGGATTCTTTGTGGAAACCTCTTTCTGTGAAAGTAAATTAATGGATAACTATGCTTCCTAGCCGTAGAGGTGCCCATAAAGTCAAGCGTGCCAAAAGAGACAACACAAGAAACCACTAGAAGAACGTATTCTCAGTTTCAAATTGAAGAGATGCGGTTGGTTTGCACGAGTACAACATGTGTACACCACAAAGGATCTTGTTCTAGAAAATCATCTGCACTTCCCTTCCTAGTGTAAGTGAAGTTTTACAAAGCTCTTCTATCATTCCAGTTGTTTTTGTATAATAAAACATATGTTTTTGTACTGCAAATATCTTTCCTTCCAATATTGTGGAATGGCAACCTGTTGAATGTTTAACAAGAACATTTAGAGTTCTTCATAAGGAATATGCAGAACTCATGTATGCAGACAAATCTGTTCAATTTTTCAATAGCATAGAGTTATTTGTCCATTATGCAAATTATCAAGTGCCATCAGGGAGCAGTTCTTATGGAAATCTTGTTCATGTACCTGGTCCTTGCATCTCTTCATTAGATTGGGATGCTCCTGATCATTCAATAGTTTCAAGTTTTCTATGCAAAATTAAATTTGACATCCAAAAGGCAATGTCAGAAACAATGTGGTTGAATAGGAGAGTCTCTATTTCAGAGATTGATGATGTTTTAGGTAGGGAATGGGATAGCAAAGAAGTTCAAAAGCTAGGTGACATTATTTTATGTAAAGTTAGTCCCAATTCTCTTTCAATCTCATATCAGATATGTCGACAATCTCTGGTTCTAGGATATGACTATAGAAGGTGGAAAAAAAAACTTGGACTTTGGATACCCTTGGACTCAGAGGAGAGCTGTCTAGAATTTGAGTTAGAAGTATTGATTCATCCAGATTTTCAATCAAGGAAAATAATTATCACTGTAAATTGGAATCTTAGAAATGTAAGGGAGCTCCTAGAATACCTTGATGAGGTATCATCACAGTGTAGATTCTCAATTGATGATGCAATAGTTAACATTAGATCAAAGAAATCATTATCTTGCATAAGTTGTCTGCCACCAAGGGTGATTAAGTTCCAACCCTTAAGATTGTAACAAGTTAACCCTGACATTCTTACATAATGTATCTTCCTCTAATAGAAGCTTCTATTGATACTTCCATTGAATTTTCTTTGCAAGATGGTGACAAAGAATGTGTATTAAATTATGAATTTTAAATGTCTATATTCATATTTGCATTCTTTAATTTACTTTCAAGATTTTGATGAGGTTCTTATTGTACAATGATAAGAATATAAACGAAGACATTCTTAGATATTTTTTAGGTCCTTTATTTCATATTTCCATTGATTTTTATTTGCAGGAGTGAATTGATGACTTCAATTATTCCCCTTCATCTAAACTCATATTGGCATTTTTTTTGTTTAATCTTAACATTCCGATGAGGTTCCAACTAAGAAAAAATTATACAAGAACTTGCATAAGTTAATTCTAGATGAACAAGAGATCTAGAATTCAATATCTAATTTCAATTTAATTATTATAGTCTATCAAAGGTGCACATTAGTCTCAATTAAATTATTTCATTCTATCCATCTTTTATGTCCTCAAGTAATGCAAGAGAAAATATCATGGTACACATAACAAGTAATATAAGAGAGGGTGGAGAACCTGGTGCAAATTCCAATCCAAGGTTTGATATTTCAAAATATGAAGAGCATGACTTAAGGCATAAAATAGAGGAGACGAGATTAGAGAAGACGACCGATGCAAGTGACTAGTGCAATCTGAACTTGTCGGATGGCCCTTATCGCTTAGATCGGTCATGTTAGCAAACTACCGTGAGAGACTTCAACAAGTGACCTTGCGTAAAGATTTGACTCATGAGTATAAAAACAACTAACAACAGCTCATCTCATGCAAGGTTGCTAAAAGGGGATCCTATGTTGAAATGGATAATACGACCGATGCAAGCGATAGGGGAAATCCAAAATTCTCCGATTCCCCGTATCGCTTGTATCGTTCGTGTCCTCTTAATTCTTTATATTCTTTTGTATCTTCTCCAATTTAAACTTTCCAACAGGAATGAAGTAAGAAACCCACAATGCAGTCATATTTGTGACAAGACCAAATTTAATTGGACCATGCAATAAACTTTTGTTTAACTCTCAAGAGGTTCAATACAACTGTATATTTCTCAAGGCATATAAATATTGTAAAGGCAAATAAATATGGTTACAATGACCATCTTCCATATGAAGATTGGCATAAGTACATACAATTTTTACATAAATAAATCTTCCAACCTATGTTGGTTTTACAATAGATTTCAATCTTAGGCTCAAAAATGATTCAACCCTTTCTATCCTTTTTGGAGCCCTCTTTTCTCTGTTGCTTGTGTCCCTTTTTTGAGCTTTCAGCTTGACTCTTTTTCTTGGTCCCATGCTTTAATGGTGAGTGAAGAGGAAGCCCTTTCTTTTTTTCTTCAGACTTTTTTTAATCGGATGGAGGGGGTGGAGGTGAGTCTGGATCATAGGGGCAGATTGCATGTTTCATGATGCCATTTATTACTCTCTCTCTGATCAAGATGATCCATGCATCTGGGTAGTCTGATAAATTCAATTTAGGACTGTAAAACCTTCTTTCCAAGAATCTTATAGCATTTGCAATCACTCTCCAGCCACATGATGTTACGTCTTTCTGCAATGGCACATGAATTTGTATGTATCCAAATTGCTTTTGTTCATTCAATTTAGCAATTCCACGAAAATTCTGATCAATATGCATCTTGAGAAGCTTTGCAGCACTACATTGTAAGTAAAAATCAGAATGGATGGCATAGCTCTAAAATAGAGAACAACAAAATGTATAGCAACTTACACTTTGCAATTCCCATGTTGTGATTGAAGAGAATTAAGGAAAAGAGCTTGATATGCATTGAAGTCAACAATAATCAGACTCCAATGGCCCCTATCAATGAGTTGCATGTAAATATACTTTCTTAAATGAAACAAATATCTTTCCAAAATGAAGATGAATACTTACTTTTCAATATATGGGTAGATAACACATTCTACCTCTTCTATAAAATTCTGTAGAAAGGACTTGGCATCTCCATGTTTAAGCAAAAAACACTCTGTCACCAGAGGATCTAAAATAAATACTTTTCTTTGAACCACTTCCTCACATTGTTGAAGAAGAATCCTACAAATCAAGAAATAAAAATTCAGTTAAGGAACTAGAAAATTAAGCAATACAAAAGCACTTTATGGCCTCTAGATAATACCTGAGTGAAATGTTGACCACACTATCTGATATTTCAACATGAAACTCCCTCAACATTTTGTTGTCTTCAGGTCTAATGTCAAGAAACCATTCTTTCTGCCATGGCATTACAACATTAACTATTATCTACCCATCTCCTTTCTTAAGGATCTCTTTATTTGCTTTTTGTAACTTTTGAATCTGGTTTAAGATGACACTTTCCTCTGTAAATAATCCTTGCTTTTTCCTCTCCTCCTAACTATTTGCTGCAATTCTAGTTTCATGATCATGAGTGACCTGAGGGTTGATCTCTTCAATGACAACTGTTGTTTTGGGTGCTCGGGTTGGAGGTATATTTAAAATATCGAAGAATGTTTTATCATGGTGATCAATAGGAACCAAAGATTTATCAAATTTACATCTTATTCTTGAAACAATAACATAATCCTTTCCCATTAGTGTTACCCTATGAGAATGAGCAGCACATAAATAGGCATCATTCATAAAATCAATAGCAAAGTCCTCTGCAGCTTCTTGCAGGCATAGTAGTGCTTGAGTTTGCCACCTCACATTGATAAAGGATGAGGTCTTCATTAAAGAACAGAGATTGCCTGTGATCTGCTTGACAACTCTCATAAATGGAAGTCTAGGGATCAACAATCCCACAGACCTTTGAGCTCTTCTAATTTCCCTCAAGGACTTTACATGGTACTTGACCCTTTTCTTTGAAGGCTTGTCTGATACATTGAGCTCTTTGTTACTCCTCCTCCTTTCCTTGTACACCTAAAGAAGCTTGTCCTTGCTTGATAATGAGATTTTTCCATGCCTTGGGTGTCCCACATGGCAAGTGGTTCTTTTTCTGCAAAGAATGCACCATGCACAAGAAGAATATGCTAGAAGAGCAGACGAATCTCATTAGATCTTTATTTCAATTAAAAATAAATAAATTGAATAAAATATCTTTGGAACTCACCAAGTAGTATGTTATGTCTTTGGCACCCCATGCCACTATGATGGTTTCTATAAGCTCTGTGGTCACCTTTTTGAAATCTGTCACATAACTTTTTGATGTTACTTGCTGCCTCATGATCTTAAAAAGATTATCTAGTTTGACCCACACCTCCATTCTCTTTTTTGTTATTTCTGGTTTGCTTCTTACATTGGTCGTGACCTCACAAAATTTTTTCCAACAATTCCACATGGCATTTAGTTGCTTGTCATCATGGTTGCTGAAGAATCTCCTTGCTTTTGCACCTCCCATTGAGACATCCTGTAGTACATCACCTGTATTTTGTGAAAGCTTTGGATCTTTTCTTAGATGAACATCACCACCATGAAATCCCATTTCTAAAAGAAGACATTCACATTTTTTTATGCACTCACCTGCAAGAGTTGTAGGCTTGATAGAATATGCATAATCCAAGTGAAGATGGACCAACTTGTCAATGATTCTTAACTCTGCATGTAGCGTACATATGTGTACATTTGTCAATGTTATTGGAAGTATGGGATCCCAAATCATTGAAGAAGATGAGTAGTTATGAAGAATAACATTTTGTCTCGAAGGAGCCTCTTCAACCTCAACTCTAGCAATCCATCCATTTGTGCCTGGGCTTTGCATGCAGTACAAGCAAGGGTACTTAGAATTTGCTCCCCCACTTATACCAAACATGCATTTGAGTGTATTTAGGTCTCCACTCAAATGCCACTCAACTTGAAAGTTCCCGTAGTCTTTGACATTCAACAATTCTCCTACATGATGCCTTTGGATAACATTTGGAATGTTTGTCTGTGAGAATTACCATTTAAGTGTTTTATGGCTCTCAGATGGAACTTGAGCACAGCCAACCCACCATAACTCCATTTCTGATTGTACTTTGAGAGACGGAGTATCCATTTTCCCAAGGCTATAGTCCAAAGCTTTGCTCATCAGTGCAATACTTATTCTCTCCATTTTTTGATGTTTTTTAAGCTCAGCTTCATCAAGTTTGATTACAAATTTCAATAGACCAAGACATTCATGTTCTTTTATATTATGGAACTGAACCATGTATGTTTGAAGCTTTATAATATCTATCCATATGTTGTCAAATGCATTGTAAGTGAAATATAACTTTTGTTTTCCTACTTCGTAAGGCATGTTACCGTGAATATGTTTATATTCACCAAATACTGCTGTGATCTTTTTATTCAAACAGAGCTGAAACTTTCCTACATGATGGGATCTAGGCAATCCAAAACTTCTAACTTTGTTAAATTTTAAAAATTCACACCAAACTTTTGAAATTGCTTTATAACCTTTCCTACTCACTCCAACGCTATCACAAATCTTCTGAATTTGAGATGGTTCTAGTAATAGATTCATTTCTATCATGAGTTTTTGGAAAAGAAACCGTTTCAAGCATGTATTTTCATTCAGTTTCAATATTCTTAAAACATCATTTTGACTCAAAATTTCATTACAGAAATGTACGCGCTCAAAATTGCTCGACATATTGAAACCTAGCACATTTGTCACATGATCTCTAACAATTTTCATTCTTTTCTTTTTCTCGCCAGATTTTTCATTCAAATCTAAAAAAGGTTTTACTCGTTTTGATCGCATTCTCAAACCTATAGGAGTTTCTTTCATTTTTTTGAGAGACTCAAACTGAGAAGAAAAAGTGGATAATTTGCTTTCTAGCTCCCTTATATGTAAATCCTTCTGATGTAGTGTGTTTTGTAGATAGTTTATGTATTGTACATAATTCCTTGAAATATCCCAGAGCCTTAAACAATAGCCTCGTAAACCATCCTCACCATCTCCTACAAATATAATCAGATCATGAAGATTATGAAAAGGGGGATACCTTCCAGTTTGTGGATCAATTGGATAAACATATCCATTTGTCCATATGTCGATATGTTTCTTGCCTTCCTTTCGCAATCCATCCACTTCAGGAGGATAAAGAGCCCTTTGGAATACTTTTCTTGGCATCGCATACTCCTGACTAACTACAATGTTGATATGGAACTTTTCACAATGATTTCGATTGTTTGAAAGCTCAGCGAGAGTATTTGGGTTAATGTTCTCCATGGTCTGCTATGGAAAGTGATCGGCAAGTGTCTAAAATGACGTGAAAGAGAGAAACAAGCCTGCTATGAAAAGTAGAGTAAAAAAGCGCAAAACGTCATCAACACACATTATATAGGTCTGTGAACAAGAGGAAATTTTGAATTTTGATCAGCACTAGATGAGCACAAACTTCGAGGCATAAGATATCACACAAAATTTTCATGATTATCATACAAGTTTTCTCTCTCTTCAAAATTTGCATAAGATACGTTTTAAATGAACTTACACGGAATTTCTTAAAGGATTTGATAACTTTAATCAAGATTAAGCACACCTAATTGAAATCCTTACACGGCCGTCTTTCGCCCTAATGATCAAAGCTCTTGGAACGCCTTGGAAAAGCAAAGTTCTTCACAAAGATTGACCTTCAAGGAGCTTACACTCTTGTTAAGATCAGAGAAGAAGACGAATGGAAGACAGCATTTCAAACAAGGTATGTGCATTTTGAATATGTAGTTATGCCATTTGGTCCAGCTATCTTTCAACATATGATGAATGATATCTTTCGAGAATATTTAGATGACTTTTTGGTAATATATCTCAATGATTGAAAAAGATCAAAAGGACTTAGTTCTTCCAACTATTGAAATTCACATTCACCACTGCTCCAATTCTAGTTCGTCTTGATTCTAGCAAGCCCTTCTTCGTAGAGACAGATGCATCAAACTTCGCCCTTGAGGCCATTTTATCCCAATATGGAGATGGACATCTGCATCCAGTTGCATAGCATTCAAGGAAATTTTCCCCTTCATAAATTAATTATGAAATCCATGATAAAGAACATCTTGCCATAGTGGACGCGTTTGATACCTAGTGTCACCATCTAGAAGGAGCAACTCATAAAGTTATTGTGTATACAAATCACAAGAACTTAGAGTATTTTATGATCACCTGAATCCTCAACAGAAAGCAATCTCGATAGAGTAACTTTTTATCTAGGTTCTACTTAGTCATTACATATTGTCCAGGACGCCAGCAATGTCAAGCAATGTCAATCAAATGCCTTGTCAAGAAGATCTTACATTGCAAAGAAAGGTGAATAGGTCTTTGATCAACAAGAGAGCGTATTACTCAAGCCCAAGCATCTCCAATTAGCAGCTATCTCTTCAAGCCATCATGAACATTCAACCTTGAATCATTTGATATGTGACACTCTACCACAAAATGAATTGTTTTGTAACGTTCAGCAGAAAACTCAAGAAGGAAAAGTCCAAGAAATAAATGAATTTCAAGAAAAGGATGTGTTACTATTCTATAAGAACCTATTGTATGTCCTTCCAAGAAAGCCCAGCACCAAGTACTTCAACAACATCATGATAACCTTGCAGCAAGACATTTTGGAGCGAATAAAACAATAGAGCGGATATCAAGGGATTTTTGGTGGCCTCAAATGTGGAAGGAATTCAAAGAATATATCCGAACTTGTGACACTTGTAATAGATCTAAGATACCATGACATAAACCTCATGGCCTCTTGCAACCTTTACCTTTTCCAGAAAGGCCAAGGGGCTTCATTATCTATGGATTTCATCATACGTCTACCAAAGTCACATATGTATGATGACATTCTTGTTATAGTGGATAAATTTACAAAGATGGCACCAAGGTAGGATCAAAACTCGAACCGTATAGTTTTTTGTACGTATGGTACGTAGAGTACGTACCAAACTATACCGTACATGTTCAATGTGTTTTTAAATTTATGTAACATTTTCATATTTTTTTCCCTCGATTCAAGCATGGCCCAACTCTTATTTGTCATAATTCATTGTTTAATGTTGATATTAGTGTTTAGATAACTTGATTCTTGAATATGCAACATAAAATATCTGTATATTTACCGAACTTCAAGGTTTGGTTCGGATCTCAAACCATATGCGAACCGTACGTACCAAACCTAATGTACCGTTCTATCTTGGATGGCACACTTCATTCCAACTACCAAGGCAATCATAGGTTTAGCCACTGCTAGACTTTTTCTTAGATACATCTTTTGGCTTCATGGTTTGTCTAATGATATTGTCAGTGATCGAGGTCCACAATTCATATCCAGCTTTTGGAAGAGTCTTCGCAAGCTCCTTCGTGCTCAAGTTAAACTATCTACAGCCAATCATCCACAGACTGATGGACAAACGGAACGGGTGAATCAAGTCCTAGAACAATATTTCCATTGCATCATCAACTATCATCAAAATGATTGGTTTGAGCTTTTACCCTTTGGAGAGTTTGCCTATAATAATAGTGTTCATACATCTACCAAGCACACTCCCTTCTTTGCAAATTTATGGACACCCTCCAAGGATGGATATACGACTCTCAAATCATGTCAAGAACCCAACTACCAAAGAAAGGCTCAGTACCTCATGGATATTCAGAAAGAACTCAAGGAAGAGATCCATAGAGCTTAAGAACAATATAAGTATTATGCAGATCAGCATCGTGTTCAAAATCCATCCTATCACATCGGGGATAAAGTGTGGTTACTCATAAATAATTTGTAGAATTCGAGGCCTTGTGCAAAGCTAGACCATCAGAGATTTGGTCCATTCACCATCTTGGCCAAGATTAATCACAGTCACTTTCAAACTCTAGTTACCAAGTACCATGAGAATACATCCAGTTTTCCATGTATCTATGTTGGAACCATATCAGATTTCATCATTGAGGGAGGAGAGACCTAGTCCTTTGCCATCTATCGAGATTGATGATCATGAAGAATTCAAAGTTGATGTCCTAGATTCAAGAATATCCCGAGGAAGATTGGAGTACCTTGGTCATTGGAAAGGATATGATATCAATGATCGCACTTGGGAACCTGCAAAGAACCTTCATACAGCACCAATCAAGGTTTGAGAGGAGGTGATGTCATGGACAAAGAAGACCAACTTGAACCTCAGATTCCATGTGACTTCTATGTCTCATGATTGGTTCAGAATTTAGAAAAACCAATGCTTCCATTGTGTCTGAACAAGCCAAAACCCTAAGATCGATCGTCTTCTTGCTTGATTCTTGAAGTATTTCGACATCGATACACCACAATGCGCTCTCCTTCTCGAGAGCTCCACAATGATATACTCGGAGTAGAAAACCGAGCTCCTCAAGCCACACACAGTACTTCGCACAGATACTCCAAAATACACAAAAAACACAGTACACAGGGAGCACGAAGACAGACTTCTTAGGTCTAACAAATACAATCGAACATACAGTCTGTGGCTGACCAGGCCACTATATGTTTTATTAAAGAACATATACAAAGAAGTGTCCAGTGGCCATTTGGCCTTTAACATGGACACTAACGGTAACAATCTCCCACTAAAGGCCAATATGGCCAAAGTAACTATGGGAGAAAAAATAAAGAATGATAAAGAATACCTGAGTGTAAGTATACAAACTATACCTCCCATCTGATGGGCATGTTATACAGTAGACAAGTGATTGTGTAAGATCAGGAATAAAGTAACCCCCATCAAGTGACAACAGTGTCGAAAGCTATCCTATGGTAGAGCTTTAGTCAAAGCATCTGCAGCATTATCTCGAGTGTGAACTTTCTCAAGAATAATACGCTCAGTGGCTAAGCAATCTCTAATGAAGTGATGCCTCACCTCAATGTACATTCTTGAAGACGAGATCTCCAAGAGATAGCACCTCCAAAAAAATGAAAAATATACCCTGATGTAGACTTACGATTGTCTACACAACCAGCATAGTTAGAATCTGTGTAACCAATAATGGATGCCTTCCCTCTACCTAAGCATAGACACTTGTCCTTAGTGCCACTCAGATATCTTAAAATCATCTTGAACGCTTCCCAATGTGTCTTGCCAAGATTAGACATATATTTGCTCACAACTCCCATTGCAAATGCAATGTCTGGTCTCGTAGCTACCATAGCATACATGAGACTACCAACAGCAGACTGATAGGGAATTTTGGTCATGAATTCCTTTTCCTCATCTGATTTGGGGCAATCATCCTTACTCAATTTCACATATGTGGGTAAAGGTGTACTCAATGCCTTTCCACCTTACATATTGAACCTGTGAAGTACTTTGGATATGTACTCACTTTGAAACAAGTATATGCATCTTTTACTCCTATCACGAGTAATGTGCATGCCAAGAATATGTTTGGCATCCCCTAAATCCTTCATATCAAATATCTAACTCAACTTCTTTTTGAGAATTGACAAATCATAAGAGGACTTCCTAGCAATCAACATATCATCGACATAAAATATCAAGCATATCAAGCTGTCATCTGAACATCTCCTTGTGTAGAGGCAATGATCCTCATTACTTCGAGAATAGCCTTGAGACTTCATAAAAGCATCAAACTTTTGGCACCATTGTCTATGGGACTATTTAAGTCCATAAAAGCTCTTCTTAAGCTTACAAACTAGACTTTCCTTACCAGGAACTACATAACCCTCTGGTTGTTCCACATAGATCTCATCTATAAGATCTCCATGCAAGAAAGCAGTTTTCACATCCATTTGGACTAGCTCTAAGTCCTCCATTGCAACGAATCCCAGCAACATGCGCAGGGTAGTCATCTTGACCGCTAGAGAGAAGATTTTCTCGAAATCAACACCATGTTGCTTAAAACCCTTTGCAACAAGTTGTGCTTTATACTTTGGAGAAGCACTATCTGATGTGAATTTCAGCTTATATCCATTTACATGGTAAAGCTTTCCTGCCATTTGGCAAAGGTACTAAATCCCAAGTACCATTCTTGTGAATAGAATCTAACTCACTCTTCATGGCACGCTCCCACTTGACATGATCCTCTGTCTGCATAGCCTCTTTGTAGCAAGAAGGCTCACCGGCATATGTTAGCATAACAAAATCTAAACTTGGAACATATCTATCAAGTGGATGTGAGACACGTGCAGAATGTCTCAATGGTTGCTGAATAGGAACATGTGCAGACTGATCTGAATGGACATTCTCTTGAACATCCCTATGTGCAGCATTTTTATGCATGCTAATCAGAGGACTAGTATCCTCAAACACCACTCTTCTCACCTCAACCTCCTTAATGGGTTGTTTATGCATCTTAGACTCATTGAAAATGACATCACTACATCTTATCATTGATCGTGTTTTAGGATCCCATAAGCGATATCCAAATTGTCCTTCTCGACTATATCCAAGAAAAATGCATTTCTTTGACTTATGGTCCAACTTTTGTCTATGATTCTTGGGTATATGAACATATGCTTCACACCCAAAAACTCGAAGATGATCATAATATGGTGGCTTCCCTGTCCATAACTCTTGTGCCACTTTCAAACCTTTGGTAGTACTAGGTGAAAGATTAATCACATGAACTGCAGTCAAGACTACTTCTGCCCAAAAGCCTTGTGAGAGGTTTGCATGATGCAACATAGAAACTACTCTATCTTGAATAGTTCTATTCATCCTCTCAGCTATACCATTCTGTACTAGGGTATAAGGAACTCTAAACTCTCTACGGATCCCTCTAGACTGACAGAAAAGGCTGAATTCATGTGGGGTATACTCACCCCCGTTATCTGAACGTAAAGCCTTAAGCTTAGTTCCTTTTTCAGTCTCAACTGAAGCAAGTCATTTTCTGAAAGTAGGGAATACATCATCCTTCGATTTGATAGGATATACCCAAGCTTTTCTAGTAGCATCATCTATGAAAGTGACAAAGTAGAGAGAACCACCTAAGGACCTAGTGGGCATGGAACCACACACATCTGTATGAACGAGATCTAAAGGCTGAATTGAAGAGTCAATGTGCATTCTATGCACATTTTTTGTTTGCTTTCCATATTGACAATGCTCTTAAAAGTGAAAAATCGGAGAAAGATAACACAGGTAGGTAGCTAGAACGAGAAAGATTTTCCATTCCACTATGAGATATATGGCCCAAACGACCTTGCCAAATACAAGCCATAGGTTGTTCAGTAACAGCTAACAAGTGTTCTTTCTGTGATACAAATAAAGGATAAAGTGAGCCAACTTTGCTTCCTTTTGCAATAACCATATTGCCCTTTGATATGCGAAAGGACTAAGCATAGAAGACCACCTTGTAACCAAGGTCATCAAGTTGACCAACTGACATCAAACTGCGAGATAACTGAGGTACATGGCGTACATTATGCATAGTAAATTTTGAACCATCAATGAACTTCACAACCACATCTCCAATCCCACAACATCACACTGGTGGCATGAGAGAGTATGGTATGCACAGACTATTGATGGTTAGCAGACCATGGCATGAGCATTACGGATGCTCCTCTGCACTTTCACAATCTAATACTGTAAAGTAAACATTATCTACGAGGTGCGCGAATGGTAGACCTGGCCATTTCATCTAACTCATCCCAATCATCTTCATCCATGTCAGCAGGCTTCTTTGAAATCCCATTTACTGGCTTCCGTTGCCTCCTTTGAATCAGCACATCGTTAATCTGATTCTTCCATAGAGCAAGGTTTGTGCCATCAAATTTTCGGATCTCAAAATGGTCTTTGCCCTGCAAGTTATAGCTCCTCTTCGGAACACTAGCACTAGACCATGATCCATCGAATGTGCCTGAGACCTTTGATGCCATGATGGTAGAGAACTAAATGGAATGATAATGGATCTAAAAGAGTCCGAACACCAACGGATAAGTGTATCAAGGAGTAAATCGACCACTGTTTAGTTGACAAAACCAAAAATCTGGAAAAATTTTGCCAGAGTATCCTGTGCAAAATGAGCATATGACCAGTGTCAAAATATCATAAAACTGCAAGTACTGATATGTTTGCCTGCATAGCTGACTCCACTGCATATAATCAATTGCCCAATAAAAACCAACTAGGCTTATCGAGCACCTATGAACAACTATCATATATCTCCTATGGCGAGCGAGGCTAGGTAAGTCTTCCACCTGCATAACCGAAGAGACCCCGAGACCTGGGTGTCTCCCAGTTAAAAAAACCTCACAACGACCCTCTTTATCAAACGTAAAAGGCTTTATGCAAAGAACATAATCGCTATATCAATGACAATATGGACGTACATAAGCGGTATCCAAAGCGTACATGATGTGTATGTGCTCAATATATGCAATAAAATGACACTAAAAGGCTGAATGCACAGCCCAAAAACTAGCCAATAACTCCGGCAAGTGTCTGTCAACTCTGATGTTTTTGGCTCAAAAAACCTACAAAAATTTGCAGCGGCTACTCCCACCAAAACTGAAAACCTTTCCAAAAACCTGTAATTTTGCGAGTGTGGCTAAAAAACACAGCCCAAAGGTTGATATTTATTGTCGGAGAAGCACAAAGAACACTCTTCTTGATGTTTGCGGGCCTGTGTGAAGAGAAGTATGTGCAAAAGTACTCCAAAATGGCTCCAAAAGACACCCAAAAATGCTTCAAAAATAGGTTTTGAAAACAAAGAATGAAGCTTTGAGGGACCAAAACATGTTCAAGGTAATGTCAACCTTAGTCTTTCCCCTTCTTCAGACACCACAAGAGTGTAGCTTAATGGCAAGAGATTGTCATAGTTAAGCGAGCTCTGGGGAAACAGTACTGGGATGGATGACCTCTCGGGAAATACCGAGAACCTCTATCTTCCTTGATCGTTGAGGTCCTCCCTTGCACGAAGCCAACGGCGCCTACGTTGACTTCGATGACTCAGATGACAAGGTATGCCAAGGTTTATGCCTTGGTCGCCGCCTTAATCGTAGGCCTTGGAGAAAGCCTTTTGGGTGGGGGGAGTTGCTCGCTTCGCTCACACAAAAGGAACAAAGCTTTTTTGTGTCGAACTGCTCTGATAGCAATGAAGTATTTCGACGTCGATACACCACAGTGCGCTCTCCTTCTCGAGAGCTCCACGATGATATGCTCGGAGTAGAAAACCGAGCTCCTCATGCCACACACAGTACTTCGCACAGATGCTACAGAATATATCACCCTTGAAAACCTATATAAGGAGGGGTTGGCCACATACATACTGAATCTCGCCAATACCAATCTTAGGAGCTCAAGGAGTCGTGATCACCAAGTACATACTTTCAAAGTCCCTCTTCCAGTTCTTATCTTGTTCCTTGTTCTAGCCCTGATTAGTCTAGTTCTTGGACATCTAGCCTTGTCCTCTTGTAATCTCGTAGTACAAGATCTTGTATAGTTATTTATTGTATCTAGTCCATCTCCTTGAAGGGAGTTCTTGTAATCAAGGGATCTTGCTTCGTACCTACAGTCCCAAGTTGTGGGATCTCCTGCATCATCTCTAGTTGAGTTATCTATACCTGTCAGTCTCAAGTTGTAAGAATTGTTGTATCAATTATTTATTACTATATTATTTCCCTATGTGGGTGATCTTGTAATCGAAAGTGTAATTCTGAAATCTTGTCTAGTCTAGTCAGCGGGCACAATCTAGTGCTCCCCTAACAATCGATGGTCATGGAGGAAGAAAAACCTCTCTCATATGGCAATCTCTGCACTAATACAAAGGAACCCCATACCCTCTGACACCGACCACAAAGTATATTCAGCAAAAACATGTTCAAAGGTCCAAATCTAGGGGATCTCACAACAAATACATCCTATGATCCTCCTTGGGGGAATCCTCTCATAACCTAGTGCCTATGGATGCAAAGATTGGTAGTCATACCACCTCATTAGTCATCCATCAATTCCTCAACCTATTCATACAATGTCCTATGAGAGAGAAATCAAACCCATCACAAAGGGGTATGAAAAATGTACATATCCGGAAAGACTGACACTCTCGATTGTCAATTGTAGGTCTATCCATATGCCTTAGGTCTCAAAAAAGATCCCCAAAGAATATTCCTCTCGTCCATGAGATATCAATCACTCGTGTGACTCTTGGCCACACCATATGGCATGAGGTAGACAAATATCTACCCTATAGCCTTCATCCATAGGGAGCTGCTAAAAATCCCTTTCACCCTACCAATGCAAGCATTGAATTATTGGAATTTTATAGCCCAGGTGTTGACATTCAAGTATCACCCCAAAACATGAGTACCTATCCTTTTCCTCTCTCCCCCCACACGAGAGGGGTTGTTGCTCCCACACACCCACTTTTCCTCTACCCAAACATCACTATGGGCAGCCTATGAAGCTCTCTCTTTCCCTGCAGCCGAAAGAGAGACATGACCATGGTTTCCTCCATGTTGATGTTGGGAAGAGACAACTATCCAGCCACCTACAATCATGGAAAACACCTGTTATGGAAAACACAAGAAAGGTGGAGAGTTTTGCATGTGTATCCAACTGCCAACTTGTGTGTGCTCCCCTTGCTCCTTCCTCCTGCTGGAGGCATCCATATCACCCCATGCAAGAGGGTGAGAAGCATGTGAAGCTGAGCCATAACAGCTCCATGAGCTCAGATTGTTTTGTGCACGTTGTCCTGCCTTTTCCATACAAGCAAAGAGCCACTCTGATACCAATGTTAGATCCTCTGGGATCCTCCTTGCAGGATGAGTCAAGACACAAGCCATGTTCACAAACTATAGAAGGGAAGACATCAGACTCACCTCCCAGCTGTAGAGCCAATACGGCCTCACCCATGAGCCTGGGAGCCTGCAGCCAAGCAGGAAACCACCTCTAGGGACTGGTGTACCATGCCACCATCCCTACCACCAGCCCTCCACCAGTTCAGGTGACGAAACTCTGCCAAAGGGCCAAGATTTCAAGTGCCTCATACAAGGATTATCCCACAAATGGACCCATGGGTTCTATTTTTAGGTTCAAATGAGGAGGTGCCCCCGTTCACACTACGCAGCCGGTCCATATTTGGCCGGACACTTTAACTACAGGCACCCATCCAGGTGTCCCTTAGTTTTGGGGACATAGCACAAGCCCTCTCCTTGAGTTGCAGCCTGCCCCTCGGAGGGGTGACTGCTCTCCTTTACGGGGTGAACTATCCCCCCAAGCGCTCAAGCCCCAACTGCCCTTGATGAAGCATTTCAGTCCTAGATTTCTGCCAGGCTCCCTTTGTAAGGGACCAAAAAAGAATCCTCATTTGCTGCTATACTACTTCCCCCCTTTCCTATGGCAGCCAAGGATCAATTGATTTGGCTGTGTTCATTCCCTGTTAGAGTCCCATGACCACTCTAATGGAAATGCTGGCAGCCAACATGCAATTTCCTTGACAACTCCCATAGAGGGGACTGGCCATATCAATAATTCAGTAAGATTAATGGTGATCTGCTCCACCGCAAGGCAGGGGCTAAAACGTTCTGGAACCTTTCAGGGCTGTATACCTATCATGCTCTCGTGGTTTCATGGGTATCTCCTTTAACCCACAAAGCTCTTCCCTCTCTTTCCTTCCATGAGTCCCCCCCACCCAAAAACAGAGTTTTCCCCACTAGGTAGGGGCTGCTAACATGAAAGAAGAGAAGGGATTGTTTACCTCTCAGCTATCCATCAGCATGGAAACATGAAGTAAGAGGAGACCAACCTCAACCTCCAACCACCATCTTGCATGTGCCCCCCTTGTCCCGATCTCCTGCTGTAAGCATCCCATATCACCCCATGCAACAGATCAACTCTGATGCCATTGTTAGATCCCGCCAAGATCCATCCTGGAAAAAAAGACAAGGTGCAAGTCATATTCACAACATAGAGAAAAGGACTCCCTTCCGAGCCATAGGGTCTAGACAGACTCTGCCCTGAGCCTCAGAGCTCGCAACCATGCATGGCAGCCACCACCTCAAGGGCATGGTGTCCCATACCACCATGCCCACACCATACAAGTGTATGGATAACTCTGCCCAAGAGTTATGAGCCCAAATGTGCTACACACGTGAATGAATCAATACTAACCCAAAGTGCCCTATTTATGAGACTCTTGCCCAACTATCCCAGTTCACAAAGGGCAGGCACATATCTCATAAAAGCTTCAGGCACCCATCCAGATGTCCAATGAGGCTGGACACATAACACCGGCAGTTTGATTTCTGAATTTCTTCTAGTGGCCAGCAAAGCTTATCAGGCCTACACAAATCTGTCTGACCCAACTTTCAATCACATGTATAATACACGCATGCATTCAAAAGCAAATCTTTAAACTTGAAATACATAGATCAGAAAAGTGCATCACATGTACATGTATTTGGATAGCCCAATTTCCTGACCATTTTTCTTAACATTATCCTTGCACTACGTTTTTTTGGGGAAAAAAGGGGGGTTTGGAGGGATCAATTTTTGAATCTCCAAACAATTTGATAGACCAGACTTATGCAGAAAGATTCTCTCATTTTTCCCATGAGAATCTCTCGTTGTATGTGCTGCACTTCTCTCATTGATGCAGATGTCTTAAGATTTTGTTACTTATCTTAACTAGTTGACTTCATCAACTCATGAATGCAGAGGTCCCTGTACTTGTTTATCAACTCATTTGCTTGATTTAGATTATGTTCCTGCAAATGAGCAAGAAAATATGGAGGTCATCATATATACTCCCAACTCAAATCTATGCACGTAACAACACATACCCCAACACCATGCCCCATGAATCTGATTTCTCATGAAGATCCTCTCTCTCTCTCTCTCTCTCTCTCTCTCTCTCTCTCTCTCTCTCTCTCTCTCTCTCTCTCTCTCTCTCTCTCTCTCTCTCTCTCTCTCTCTCTCTCTCTCTCTCTCTCTCTCTCTCTCTCTCTCTCTCTCTCTCTCTCTCTCTCTCTCTCTCTCTCTCTCTCTCTCTCTCTCTCTCTCTCTCTCTCTCTCTCTCTCTCTCTCTCTCTCTCTCCCCCCTCCCCCCTCCCCCCTTCCCTCCCTCCCTCCCCCTCCCCCTTCCCCTCCCTCTCCCTCTCCCTCCCCTTTGTGACGGTCCGCTCCAAGGGGAGGCCTTCTTTGCCTAGCCGGCAAGGAAATAGACGACCATAGAGTTGAAGGGGCAAATCCCCTTGAACTACCGGAGAGTGAGAGGGACTTGGAATGGGTTGGCCTGGAGGCCGATTGTGTAGCAAAAGCGGGACTTAACCCGGAAGCCTGAAGGGGCGGCTGCTAACGGCGGGCCAACCCGCTGATAGGCTGTCGTTAAGTCCACGTTGCCCATTGCCCATAGGTAGAGAGGCTCTCCAATGTCACACACGTCCAAAGCCCTTTTAAGTGAGTGGTCAAGATGAGGATGGGCAGGCCCAGTGTCGGCCTTCCCAGCCATCAATGTACAAGGCCCGTCAAGAATTGACGGGGGGCGCTCCAATTGTTGGGCATCTACCCACGATGCAAGGGACATCCGACCTTCCCGTGAGAAGTGAGGAAGGGAAAGCTCATCACGTATGCCTCGTAGTGCATCGTGGCCCGGATGTTGGAGGACACTCCAAACCGGTATGCCATCCAAAGGCACGCATGGTTACCACTCTCGTTATAGCTGCACACAATTTGGTGCAGCAAAGCAAACCACCCAAGCATCAAGGTGGGCTTGATAGAAAATCGGGAGGAAGCAAAGGGGCATGACATCCATCCCCTCTCCGATAGACTTCTCGTCATTGAGAAGTTCATCTACGTGCCCTAGAATGATTCTCATTTGCAGTGAAGTTGAAAGGGTGAAGATTGTGATGGTTGTAAGACTCTGCATGGTGTTCTTACCCTCTAATTTTGGGCAAGTGTAGTTAGTACAATGGGTTGTCCTGCGAATGCATATCTAAGAGAAACTTGACTTATGCAAGAGAGGTGCGAGCCTAACACCGCTAGGTTGGCTTGGAGCAAAGGGACTAATTAGGATTTAGTATTTACAAAAACAACATGCCCCACTCCGATTGCATCGGGACATGCCAAGCTCCACATGAGCCGAATCTTGCATGAAGCTGACCTCACAGTTTGGGTCATCGCGCTTTGCCTCTAATTAGGCTGAATGTGCCGCTTCGGTCCAAGGACTTCCGAGAAGATCCTATCGTCAAAAGAATGACCCGTCAATCTAAGTCAATTCACGATTGGTCATCCACATGCCCTTCGCCATCAGCCCAAGTGAAACACTAAGGCCACAAGCTAGTTATATATAATAATTGCCCCATCCATGATCCCGAGCAGATATAACATCAAGGGTCCAAGCCCATTTTGTGATGGGAAAGGCCCACGACCAATCCACACACACCCATTGGGTCCATTCCAATTTTCCATGATAACTAAGGCACGGCGAAGCCAAGATATAACGTCAAGGGTCCAAGCCCATTTTGTGATGGGAAAGGCCCACAACCAATCCACACACACCCATTAGGTCCGTTCCAATTTTCCATGATAACTAGGGCACGACAAGCACCGGCCAAGGTAATTCCCACCAATAAAATGAGGTATGTTGACGGCCCATTGCATTGCGTTCTAGATAACAGCATAGACATGCTACACATCATTGCGATGACGAGGCGTGCAACTTACAGAGATCCATGCAGCTTATGGCGCATGTTTTTGTGCAACTTATGGCACAATGACTTACAAGGCATTGAAAGACTTACTGCACGAAACGATTTATGCATGCCGATCGACTATACCCTTAAGACAAACCCCGGCCACGAAGGAACCTGCAAGCATCCCCCAACCTTAGGCACGAACAATATGGCATTTTTGCACACTTACAATCTCATAGAGTTGCAGCATGAGGGCTCCCGACTTACAAACTCGCTGATCACCCAAAAATGGGCCTATCGCAGCCCAATCTGCATTCCATTCCAAGGAACGGACATGCAGCATTTACAGTCATGCTAGCAATATTATTTAGAATTTTGCCTCGACCACGAAGGGACCTGCGGGCCGCATCCACATAAAGCGCGGAAGGGAGGGCAAGACCATGAACCTACTGACCACCATTTTTCACAAAGTGCATACCTCAGCAGGTAGCTCTGCACTTCATTTGGAAAGACTCTCAGCACTCCCACACAAGAGTAAAAGATAGGGACTTAGTTCCACCCATAAAATTTTGGGCCTCAAGGCACTCACTACTCCAGCTGATGCAATACTCTCGCAAGAGAACACGATTTAGTTGGCCTTATGCTTCCATATTTGTATTTAGCTCGAGGGCAACTCAAACAATAGATATGACTTTATTTTCATAGGGACAAATCTTACGATTGATAAGCGGGTTGAGTACACGTTGCATTTTGGCACATGAAAGCTTCATCGTTCTAGCACTATTCCCTCCTCCCCCCCCCAGGTGGAGCAGAGGACTACCATGTGTTGCTGACCAGTTTAAGTCTCGCACACGCCCCCTCCCCACCCCAAAGGGGTGCGACTTACGACGTGTCATGTCTTACTACGCTACCCTGACCCTGAGAACGATGTTGCCTCACCTGCAAGTGGAGGGTGTAACCTCCTCCCCCATAATGGATGTCGCGGAATTGTTGACGCGGGTCCAACCAATGAGGGAATATGCGAAGGGGAGTAGGCCGACAAGCAAGTCGAGCCCATAAACACATTGAGGGGTGATCATTGTGTCTTTCCATAGGATCATAAAAGATTGGGATGGCCTGCAACACCGACCCCCTAACTCGTGCCACACAAGCCCGAAGCTCTAATCCGCTGCCATTTGTCAACGGCCCAAGCAGAGACTGACGACGAACATTGCGACGTCCATTTTTTTTAATTAAAAAAAAATAATAATCTTCTTTGTGCCAAACAAGTTGACATCCAACCGGGGACCGACGGCAATGTATCTCATGTTTAAAAAATATTGCAAAATTTTTTTAAAAATCCCTTTTCTCGAAGGGAAGACGATCGGCACTGCCGATGGCAGAAGCATAAACCGACTGAGAGGCGAAGCTCTAATACCAAATATGACCGTATGCTCCAAGGGGATGCCTTCTTTGCCTAGCCCGCAAGGAAAAGGACGGCCACAGAGTTAAAGGGGCAAATCCCCTTGAGCTACCCGAGAGCAACCAGGACTTAGAATGAGTTGGCCTGAAGGCCAATTGCATAGCAGAAACAGGACTCAACCCAAAAGCGTGAAGGGGTAACCGCTAACGACGGGCGGACCAGACAATAGGTTGTCATCAAGTCCATGTTGCCAATTGCCAAGAGGCAGAGTGGCTCTCCATCGCCACACACGTCCAAAGTAAGTGAGCGGGCAAGATGAGGACGGGCCAACTCAGTGTAGACCCACCTGATTGTCAAGGTACAAGACTCGCCAAGGATTGACGGGGGAGCGCTCCCCGTGCAGAGCATCTATTGACGATGCAAGGGACATCCGATGTTCCCATGAAAAGTCAAGAAGAGAAGGTTCAACACATATGCCCGATAGTGCATCATCACCAGACTCCACGCCGGTCCGCCATCGAGAGGCACGCATGATTACCACTACCCTTATTAGTTGAGCACAATTTGGCACGACAAGGCAAACCACCTAAGCACCAACTTGGTCTCGATTAAAAACCAAGGAGGAGGCAAAGGGGTATGACATCCCTCTCCCTCCCCCCTCCCCCTTCTCTGTCCCTCTCCCTCCCCCCCCCACCCCGCGCCCTCCCTCGCCACCTCCCCCCCCCTCTCCCTCTCCCTCCCCCCCTCTCCCTCGCCCTCCCCCCCTCTCCCCCTCTTCCTCCCCCTGCCTCCCACCCCACTCCCTCCCTCCCTCCCTCCCTCCCTCCCTCCCTCCCTCCCTCCCCCTTCTCTCTCCCTCTCCCTCCCCCCCCACCCCGCGCCCTCCCTCGCCACCTCCCCCCCCCCCTCTCCCTCGCCCTCCCCCCCTCTCCCCCTCTTCCTCCCCCTGCCCCCCACCCCGCTCCCTCCCTCCCTCCCTCCCTCCCTCCCTCCCTCCCTCTCTCTCTCTCTCTCTCTCTCTCTCTCTCTCTCTCTCTCTCTCTCTCTCTCTCTCTCTCTCTCTCTCTCTCTCTCTCTCTCTCTCTCTCTCTCTCTCTCTCTCTCTCTCTCTCTCTCTCTCTCTCTCTCTCTCTCTCTCTCTCTCTCTCTCTCTCTCTCTCTCTCTCTCTCTCTCTCTCTCTCTCTCTCTCTCTCTCTCTCTCTCACACACACAGACACACACACATTCATTTGATGACATATAAATTGGACCAAAGTTCTTCATATACAACTTATCATCTTGATGGAAATCATCATGAAAGATCCTCATAACTTTATCTTCAGATCAAACCATGATTTAAATGTTAAAGCAGATTGCCATGCCTTTTCTAGCACAATTGGGAAGCTCTGGCGAAAGTCAACCAAACAAATCATGGCTTTCTAGCAGATGAAGACTGCCTTTGCATTATAATCTGTGCAGTACAAACCTGGGCGCTGAGAGAATCCTTGTTTCTTCAGAATCTTTCGCATCTGGCTTACCAGTTCATGGTTTGTGATTGGCCCATCATTCTGAGCAAGCACCATCTGGAGCGCATTGCTCATAGCTCCATATGCATCATTCTTATCACCACTAGGATTGGCATCAGCAGATGTTTGATCAGATTGGCATCCAC
>MU260717.1:112500-145000 GCA_020310875.1 Ceratopteris richardii
TTACTGCATATAAAGTCACGAACATTGTTCTGTCAATCGAAATCATTCGACTAGCTCCATTTCGGTGCTGTATCCATTAGTACAGCATAAAATACAGAAGAAGCTCGGGCGAAGTAGCATTGCAAAGACATCACTCATAGGGAATAAGGAATCAATGACCTCAAATCTATTCATGCAACACATGAGATGTGCACACATGCGTGAAGTCTAAAACCAATAATCCCGAAGCTATGAAGTGGCACCTTGGATGCGCAGACAAACAAATTTAGTCTTAATGGTAACTATTACAGCTTTTCAGCTGCATAAACAAAGGTCCAAAACGAGCAAAAGGATAAAATGAGTAGGAATATCAGTACTGCCAGGCATGTTCATCATCACAAGAGCCAGAACCAGAAGTGTGACATGAGAAGCAAAGACGAGCGTACATTAAACAGAGGAAAAAAAGAATTACCTGTGATAAGGTTCATGTCACAAGGCACAATGCATTCGTCATAACCAGTATCATCATCCTCTCCTATTTCTGCAGGCAAGCGGACCCCATGTCCACTGTAGTGGAAGAACAGAACGTCTCCTGGTCTAGCATCCGTTACAAGTTTTTTCAAAACCCTCTTGATATTAGCACCCGTGGGTTGCATGTAGCTCCGATCTGTATCTATCAGAATGGTAATGTCAGATTCGTGAAAACCAAATCGATCCACTAAGCTCCTGAAAACGCGATTCACATCGTTGATGCATCCATGAAGCTCTGCTTTGGAATTCGGATAGTTGCAGCCTACGAGGACTGCTTTCTTCGTCATTGGTACTTCCGGTGAGAACTGCGTTTTCTTCTAGTCAGAGTATGGTGATCATGAAAAACCTCGCAACAACCTTCACTTACCCAGTGCTCACAAGTGAACTCTAAAAACGTGAATCGCAGAAGTGAAGACTTAGTCAAACTATCCCACCCAAAATCGAGATTTGATCACAAACAAAATCGAGATTTGATCTTGTACTCAAATGACGCACTCTTCAAGTTATTATGGCATGTTTTTTCTTTGAGAGCAACAGAAAGAGTAAAATTAACAAAAAAAAAGTTAAAAAATTGTGCAGGGGGCAAGAGCCCACACATCACATCAAAATTAGCCTAGGGAACAGAGACTACCCATTCAAGGAAAATGAAAACCTGTTGTTGAATACATTTGAAGTCTAACAAGAGGAGTATAATGAAAAGAGTACATTCTTCCATCTATTAGGGGGCGTTCTAACATTACATCTATAAAGCTTTTTCCCACTTCCAAGGCATCCTTTATTTGTAGAATACTTTGGATACTTGTTTTTTCAAGAAGCATCATAAATAAGAAATTCTTCTTTGTGTTGTGGTGTTTCTTGTGGTTCTTGCTTAACCGTATGAACCAGAGAGTGTCACTTCTCCAGATTTGCCAGAAAGTAATGTCCATATGCTTGGCAGAACCAAATAATATTCTTGAGCACCCAAATAATGGAATCTCTTCATCTTCATGTATTGATTGAGGTACTGCCAAAATTTATTGCCATGAATACATTCAATGAAGAGGCGATGTAAATCTTCCTCCTTCCCACAAAAAAAGACATTTCACTTCATTAGTTTTACTCTTTTTGGCTTTGGCTCTTGTCCAAACCCCATTAAGTATAAGCCACTTGAAAATAGCCTTTTTCATGTGAGTGGAGAAAGCCTAGCTGTAGCTGAATCTATATCTCCATTGTTTGGGAGACCAATGGACCTCCCATCTCTTATTGAGTTTGGTGACAGTACTTGCAATAGACTCTTTCATCTTCTTGAACTGTAGTAGCATGTCCCTAACCACATCTTGGATTTGTCGGTCCTTGTTCACGCAGCATCTCCATTTGTTTTTCAGCAAACTTTTATAACTACACAGTACCTGAGTACAAGCAAGATATAAATTAGGGGTGTTTCTTAAGAAGTCATAAAAAACAAGCTCTCCCTGGTTAACAAAATCCTTCCAAAATTTGAATCCAACTTTAAAACATTTATGTTCCCTCATATTAGGAATATAGTTATTCTAGAGAGCAATCCAACCAAGCCAAGGTGATTCCTAACGGTAAAAGTTAATATTAGATAAGAAATCATGCTTAGGCTTATATGCAGCTTTAACTTTCATCCAACTGCTCCATAATCTCCAAGTGAGGTCATTGCCAATAGGTATGAACTATTGGGGTGACACTATGATATCCCAGAGTTGGTTGTTCTGCCAAGCCTTATAACCTTTCACAATAAATAATTTAACTTTCCTTTTGATAAGCACAAACCAAAGATCTTTAGAGTAAAGAATCCTCAAAATCTACTTAGGAGATAAAGAGTCATCCACTTAATAGGACATAATCCTATTAATAGAACTACTTGTTTCCTACCAAAATCTAAAGGGAGAATTGGTGTTCTTCAAAACACTTAAAATGCCTTGAAAACCATTCAAAAAGACCATTCTGCAACTTGCATTCAAATTTTCTCACAAAACCATGGTGAACAAATTGTTTGTGTTCTACCTGTGCACCCTTGTTCTCGGCCACTTGTGCACCATCTGTCCACCACTTTGCACTTTTGCACCACTTGTGCATCCCTTGTAAAGTCACCACTTTGACTAGCTCAACAGTTGCTCACCACCTAATGTGCTTTCTGTCCCGAAGATTTGATAACCAAACCAGGAGCAAATATGTGCCACCCCCACACAAGAGTGGTTAAAACCACGAATAGAACATATGAACAACCTAGCAAGGGAATAGAAAAATTGGACACTAGATCAGTGAAATGGAAGAAGACGTAGGATTGTTGGAGGGGTGAGAAGGAAAGCTTAGGAAGGGTTGAAGGTTTAATGAGGAATAGGAAGGGAGGAGGGAGGGTGAGGGTTGTGTTTAGGTCTAAAGGAAGGGGCATGGAGTATGATTTTGGGCTAATGACAGTGAAAAAAATACCAAAACATGTAACATACATATTATCCATGTGCAAAATGTGAAACATGTGGGAAAATAAGGAGGGAATAGATTATGTGGACCACTTGAATGATAACATCACATGTTAAATGTGTACAAAACATATGGCTTTTGACCCAAAAATTTGAAAAAATTAATGGATTTTGGCAAAACTATTCCAAAAAGCGAGTCCAGGGCTATCAAGAAACATGAAATTGCCCCCAATCTTTTAAAAAATGGCCACACGAGGCACAATCTAGAACCAAAAGTGTTATAGATAAAAAACAAAAAATATATATAAACCACACCATAGGATTAAATTTATCCTATGGTGGGTGGGGGAGGGGGTGATGGCGGCAGGGAAGGGAATGGCAGCTCAGGGGGAGGGGAGAGAGAGAGAGAGAGAGAGAATGAGAGAATGAGAGAATGAGAGAAGTGGAGAGATAAGGTAGAGAGAGAATGAGAGAAGTCGAGAGAGAAGGTAGAGAGAGGTAGAGAGAGGATGAGAGAAGTAGAGAGAGGATGAGAGAAGTAGAGAGAGGATGAGAGAAGTAGAGAGAGAAAGTAGAGAGAGGGTGAGAGAAGTAGAGAAAGAAGGTAGAGAGAGGTAGAGAGAGAGTAGAGATTGTTTTTTTGTGAATAAGAATAAAAAAGCAAGGGGGGATGCCTTTTTGGGGGGGAGCCAAAAATAGGAAAAAAATGTGAATAAATCACAAAAATTTCAAAAAAATAAAAAAAAACTTCTCAAAAAAAGATCCACAACTTCTAGACATTTTTTCACACTCAAAACCACAAAGAGCCTCCTTTTCTTCCTCTATTTTAACAAGGAAAAGAGCACTAAAAAAATAGCTCTTGAAAAATCCTGTAAAAAACTCTAAAAATTTCCAAAAAATCCTATAACTACCTGATAGGATTCCTATGATGTTGCCAATACAATGGCCTCCAAAATACATTAAAAAATATAAAGAAGAAGCATGAAAGTTGATGAAACTAAGAAAACTGTTGACCTTCGGATCCCGTAGATGCACGCATGCAGAGAATAGTACAGAAACAAAATCATACAAAAGTACTCAGAGAATAGAAAGAGACAAGAGACTTGATACCAGATTGGGTACAATCTCCCCCCACATACTCTGATGGACGAGTCTATCAGAGCGTGTGTATTTATAGATATTTCTTATTGCATCTTAAATAGAAGATACATGAGGGCGATGCTTCAAAAAGCATGCTTTTGCTTTATTTACAAAATCATGATTTTCTATTTTTACAAAAACATCGCTTTCTAAAGAGATCTATTATTTTTACAAAAATAACTAAAAATTCCATCTTCTAAAAATAACTATCTTCTAAATATTCTTCTAAATATCTCCAAAAATATTTGAATAAGTCCATGCATGTTCCCACCCTCATGAATCTTCACATGCTAAATCAAAACACAACAAAACACATTAAAAACCTCAAGGCATTACAATCCATTTAACATTCCATTATTCCATAAAGTATAACATGCCTCCCAGTTGACAAGCAATTGACCTCAATTGATAAGAATAAAATAGACGTGGATGGTCAGTCCAATGTCTCATCATTCAGCAATCATAAGCATGTTCCATTTAAAAACACAAGCATGGAACTGGAAAACTAGAATTTAATGTGATTGTGAATGATAAGTAGAAATCAAATGATCATAATGTGGAGTTAGTGATGTTTTATGAATCCATTGAAATTCTTCAAGTGAATGATTTTTATATTTAACTAAATATCTATGATATTGGTTACCTGTGCATGTAGTTAAATCTAAAAGCATTCTCATTAATTTTTTGAATAATATGGAAAGGTCCATAATAACGTGGTGCAAGTTTAACCTTAGGATGTTGTGAATTTTTTTTCAAACATCTTTTAATTATTCATAACCATACAAAATCATTTTCATTAAATTCTTTAGCTACTCGTTTCTTATTAACATTACGCATGTAACGTTCTTGAATCTTTTTAATGTGCTCATGAGCTTCATGAAGTATAGAAATATGATCTTGTGCAAAAGAAGCAACCATAAGTATGTCACTTTGAGTGACATACATGGGAGTCGGAAGCTTTTTACCATACACGATTTCATATGGTGCATGTCCAATAGTCCTATGTGTTGTGTCATTATACGCAAATTGTAGTAAAGGAAGTTTCTCATCCCAAATACTTGGATTATCTACAAAATAACAATGCCATAAATCCAAAATAGTGTTATTCATAGCTTCACTTTGCCCATTACTTTCAGGATGAAATGCCGAGCTAGAGTCTATTTTGGAACCTAAATTTTGAAAAAATGCAACCCAAAAGTGATTACAAAAATGAACATCTCAATCTGGTAAAATAACTTTTGGAAAACCATGATGCAGAAAAATAGATTTAATAAGTAACTTAGCAGCTTGAGGTGCAGAAAGAGTCTTTTTACAAGGAATGAAATATGCTTGTTTACCTATCAACAATTGTCCAAATCATATCGTTATGAGATGAAGTTGAGGGAATACGAGTAATAAAATCCATAGAAATTTGTTCCCATGGTCCATTAGGTATGGGAAGTGGCATTAATAATCCAAATGCTTTACCATGATGTCATTTCACACGTTGATACACAATGCAATGGGAAACATATTGTGTAATATCATTTTCCATATTTGGCCAAAAGGAGAATTCTTTACATGTACAAATAGTACTTTCTATGCCCCTATGACCCATATATGGTGGTTCATGCATCTCTTTCATAACAAATTCTTTAAAACCTTGTGTAATGCATAACTTGTGTTTGAAATACAAGAATCCATTATCAAAAGTGTAGTGGTCCTCACTAAATGTTGTAGAATTATTGAAAGCATTCCATGTTTGTGAAAACTACAAATCAGATGCATAAGTAGGAATCATGTTATGAAATGAATGAATATGAACAACAGAAATATTATTGATTGAAACAGTATTTGTTTGTGGGGATGAGAAACGACTAAGGGCATCAACTACAACCTTAGCTTTGCCAGGTTGATATTGAATCATAAGCTGAAATTTTTGTATGAATGAAGCCCATTTAATGTGTCTATCAAAAATCATTGGTTGATTTAATAGATGCTTAATAACTTGTTGGTCTATTTTGATTATGACTTTAGAACCCATGAGATAATGTTTCCAAATTTTTAAAGCATGCACAACAACCAAAAGTTCGTGTACTATAGTTCTTTTCAGAAGGTTTAAGTTTCCTACTTTCAAATGCAATGGGATTACCATTTTGCATTAATACAACACCTATTCCTGAACTAGTAGCATTTGTAACTACATGGAAAGGTTGTGCAAAATCTGGTAATTGCAAAACAGGTGCATGTTTGAGTTTTTGAAAAGATTGTTGTTGTGCTAATCCCTGTTGGAGATAGACGTCTGCGGACGCACGCCAACAACACAAGGAAGGAGAAGAAGCTTGGAGCACAACACACAATACTGAATGTATTACTAGAGAATGTACAAAGATAAGTGGCCCATTAGGGCAATAGACATATATACAAGCCGGGGGCAAAAAACCTCCTAAAGAGGGAAAAAGGTTCCCCGATGGTCCTAGTGTGTTCACACACATCACTACCTAAATATATCAACAAATCCCCCCTGGGAGTGATGCAGTGAACAAGGAGCTGGAAGTCGTGTATAAGGAAGTGTCAAGCTATGTGGAAATTACTCCACAAAAGGAAGTAAGCCCAAAGCTTTGTGGAAAGCTTCAAACTTCTCCCTAGGTAGAGCCTTCGTGAAAAGGTCTGCAATGTTCTCCTGCGTGGGCACATATGCCAAGCTGATCTCCCCAGCAGAGAACCTCTCCCTGACATAGTGATAATGCACCTCAATGTGCTTAGTGCGAGCATGGAACACAGGGTTCCTTGCAACTGCCAATGCGCTCTAACTGTCAGTGAAGATGGTGGTGGTAGAGGACTGACCAACACCCAAATTAGTCATAAGGCGTCTGAGTCACACACACTCAACAGTCATTGTGAAAGCTACCCTATACTCAACCTCACAACTAGAAATGGCTACAGTAGGCTGCTTTTCGCTCAACCAAGATATACATGAGCTACCAAGCATGAAGCAAAAGCCACTAGTGGACACACGAGTGTCATAGCAACCAGCCCAATCAGAGTCAAAAAAAGCATGCAAATCTGGCGGTAGTGATCCCCCCTTGGGATAAAACAACCCAAGTAGCCGAGTACCACTCAAGTAGCGAAAGATGCATTTAACCGCCTGCCAATGCTCGACTCCTGGGCAATGCATAAACCTGCTCATCTATGAGACAACAAATTGAATATCTGGCCGAGTAATGCATAAGTAAATCAGGCATCCATCACTGTGCTGATAGAGGACAACATCAAATGCATCTCCAGAATCATGAAGACTCAATCGTAAACCTATCTCCATAGGAGTGGCAATAGGCTTACAGTCTTCAAGGCCAAAACGCTACAATAATGTGTCAATATATTTTGTTTGACACAAAGCCATTCCACCATCAACTTCCATAAACTGAATGCCCAAATAGTGATGCAAATGCCCCAAATCAGACATCTCAAATGAGGCATACAAATCAGCCTTAAAATTAGCAATATGCTTCTCAATAGGACCAGTGAGCAACATGTCGTCAACATAGACAACAATGATCAGAAGCACATCATTAGCATGCTTAACATATAAGGTGCTTTCAGTTGGACTGTTCTCAAAACCATGTGCAATCAGATAGGCATGTGTCTTCTCATACCAAGCACGTAGTGCTTGCTTTAAACCATATAATACCTTCTTTAACCTGCACACCTGGTTTTCATGCCCTTTCTGCACAAAGCCATAGGGCTGAAAAACATACACTTCTTCATGCAACTCACCATTTAGGAAATGTTGTTTTAATGTCCAACTGATCTACATTTCAACCATGATGAGCTGCAAGTGCACATATGCTACGAACAGTAGTCATTCGGCAAGTAGGTGCAAAGGTCTCATCAAAATCAATGCCTCTTTCCTGCGCATAACCCTTTGCAACAAGTCTAGCCTTATACCTGTCAACTGTACCATCAGGCTTACGCTTCAACTTGTATACCCACATAGTCCCAATGGCCTTCTTGCCAAGAGGCAAGTCACATAAAGACCAAGTACCATTCTTCATTATAGCATCATATTCAGATTGCATGACAGCCATCCAATTTTTTTAATTTTGTGCTTCATCAAACGAAACAGGTTCATTCTCATCACAGAGACTAGATGCAGCCATAGCATAGCAATCTGATGCAGAAGAGGCACTATGAGAGCCTGAACGAGTACGATATGACAAAGGTGCATCTAATTTGTTGTCATGCAAAGTCTACACCAGCCATTTTGGCATAGTTTTTGCCTCCTCAATATCAGCTCTCTCATCAACTAGTGCATCATGTAAATATACATCAGAAATGGAATGATCTACATCATCACATGAAACCTGCAAAGGTTGAGAAGTTGCCTCATTAGGACCAGCACTAGATTGTCCTCCTATAAAAAGAGGCAGCAAAGTATCATACATGTCTTTGGAGCTAACAGATGTCTCCTTAGTACATGAAAGCAATGGTTGAATAACATCTTCCATAAAAACAACATCACGGCTAACCAGAATGCGTTTAGTCTGTGGATGATACAGACGATAGCCTTTACTTTCAAAATTGTACCCAACAAAAATACATTTTAGTGCTTTATCATCCAATTTTCTGCGATGTTGTTCAGGCACTAATGCAGATGCCAAACAACCAAAAACACGCAGATGAGCAACAGATGGCTTTTGATCATGCCAAGCCTCATATGGAGTGATAGACTTCAGCGCTTTAGTGGGACACCCGTTCAGTACATATGCTGCACACATGACAACCTCAAGCCAGAAACTATGTGGTAAAGCCTGAATCTTGACCATACACCTCGCCATCTCCATGAGTGACCTCTTCTTTCGTTCAGCAACTCCATTCTATTGAGGTGTATATGACACTATACATTGGTGTTTATCCCACGTTCAGCCATAAATGCATTAAAATCAGAAGACATATATGCCCCCCCTCGATCGAAATGGAGGGTGCCCATTTTACATGCTTACAGATTTTCAGCCAAAACCAAAAACTGTTTGAAGCACATGAATACTTTGGACTTTGCCTTCAGTGGATATACCCATGCATGCCTGGAATAATCATCAATGAAAGTCACAAAGTAAAGATAATTTCCAAAAGAAGGTGTCTCCATAAGACCACAAACATCACTATGTACAAGCTACAATTTCTGAGTAGCCCGAACTGAACCATCTTTTGGAAATGAGGAACGCTGCATTTTGCCCAAAATATAGCCTTCACAAACATGTTTTCCAAGTCCCTCAAGTTTGAGCAGAGAGGACACCATTTCAGATTTCTGCAGACGTAGCAAACTAGCAAAATTCAGATGACCAAAGCGTGCATGCCAAAGCTTTGCATCTGACATAGCCTGAGAATCATGTACTGCACATGCCAAATCATTCACAGATCTTTCATAGTCTATGAGCTTATACAACCCACAACATAAAATGCCAGAAGCAATAATCACATCGCCATTTGACAGATCATGAACTGTACACTTATCATCAACAATTTTCACAACCAAGCCAATCTTGTCTAATGCAGAAACTGATAACATGTTCTTCTTGATCCCTAGCACAAATAAAGCATCTGACAAAGTAAAAGAACTACCATCAGCAGTAGTCAAAATGATCTTACCAACTCCCATAACAGGATAAGAGGGGTTGTTGGCACATGTAACAATATTCCTTGTAGGGGCAGGCTCAAGTGAAGAGAAGAAACTACGCTGCAAGGTAATATGTTTGGTCGCCCCACTGTCAAAGTACCAAACATCTGAGTCTACTATAGACATGCACTGCTCATGAGAAGATGGGTCAAAACTGCAAATAGTAGTAAACGCCCATTCTTCTTCCTGCACAAGATTAACAGACTCTGTTTTTAGTGTAGAGGCTTCTGCAACAACCATTCGAGCCTCTTTCTTCTTTGCCTCTTTAGCAGCCAGTTTTGGACAGTTCTTTATGATATGATCATTCCCTTTACAGTACTTGCAAAACTGTTTCTGCTTTTCTGATTTCTTCTCATCTTTATCTTGGTTCTTTGAATGTGCAGCATTTGCAGATTTCTGCTTACTAGTAGATGAGCTCCATTTTCCTTTGCCCTTCTGACTAGCCAGGAAAGCTTGATATGCAACACGCATAATGGACCTGTTCTGCCTGGACTGATCTTCCTGCAATAGAACAAAGACTAACTCCTCAAATGACAAGGCATTTGGATTGCCTTTCATCATCAACCGAAGAGTAGAAGCAAAACTCTAATATGAATCAAGAAGACCATTCAGAACGGTATGCACAAGTGAGCTATCTGGTATAACCTCATCAGCAGAAATCAATTGTTCCTTCAAGTCTTTGATATTTGTTAGAAAACTGTCCATAGAATCACCTTCATTCATGTGCTCACTCTCCAACTATTTTCGGAGGTAAGCAGCACGAGTCTCATTCCTAGCTTGATACAATGTGGTAACTGTATCCTAAGCATCCTTAGCTAATCTGCAAGAGCGAATGTGAGGAATAATGGCACGTTTGATAGACAAAGCTATCAATGGATGTGCCTGGGCATCTTTGCCATCCCAACGAATTTGCTTTGCAGTAGGTGCAACAGAAACCGTAGCACGAACAGGAATATGAAGAATATCATCATCTTCGACACCTTCTACATCAGCTTCTGTACCTGCAGTTGTTATAGTTGCAGGTGTGATAGGATGTTTTTCAACACCCTGCACAATGTTGCATAGTCCTTTTACAACCAATACATGTCGCATCATATAAGTCCATAATGGGTAGTTGGTACCATCCAACTTATCCTCAACAGCCAACATACGGAATACATCACTGCGGTGACTAAAATACCTTGATGTAGAAAATTGATTGTATCTCAAAAAGTTGAACTAAACTGCCCAGATGAATTCTGCTAGACCTGTAGCAGACTTTGAGATGCTTATATTGGCGAATAGAAGCTGGTATATACCTTTGGCACAAAAAGATGAAATAAGCTACACAAGCGCTACAATAGTGCGTTCGGAGGTCGAAACGAGCTCAGATCGTGATTTCAACACCACATAACGAAGCTATTTTGATCTCGAAAACATGTTGAGTATGCTCACCAAAATTCATGCGATTCTAAGACTACAACCAAAGGAGTGTCGACGGCGCCCTAGATGAAGCGACGACCTGCTCTGATACCAATTTGTTGGAGATAGACGTCTGTGGAAGCACACGGACAGCACAAGGAAGGAGAAGAAGCTTGGAGCACAACACACAATACTGAATGTATTACTAGAGAATGTACAAAGATAAGTGGCCCATTAGGGCAATAGGTGTATATACAAGTCGGGGGGAAAAAACCTCCTAAAGAGGGAAAAAAGTACCCCGATGGTCCTATTGTGTTCACACACATCACTACCTAAATATATCAACAATCCCCATGCAAATTTTATCTTTTTCTTCAATAATAATGTGAGTGGGAGTGCTAAATAAGAAAAACCTTTTACAAACTTTCTATAAAAATTAGCTAGCCTTAGAAAAGAGTTTACATCATTCACAGATTGAGGTACATGCCATTCTTCAATTACTTTAATTTTCTTTGGATCTACATGAACACCTTGAGTAGAAACAATATGTCCTAAATACTCTAATTCCTTTTGGAAAAAGTAACTCTTGTCAGGATTGGCATAAAGTTTGTTTTTATGTAACAAATTAAAAAATGTTGGTAAATGCTTTTCATGGTCATCATCATTCTCACTATAGACAAGTATATCATCAAAGAAAACAAGAACAAAAGCTTGGTAATCAAGAAAAATGCTATTCATCATACGTGAAAATGCATTGGTGAGTCCAAAGGCATTACCATGAATTCAAAGTGACCAATTTGAGTTCTAAAGGCAATCTTATAAATGTCATGTTGTGTCATTCTTATTTGATGATACCCAAATTTAAGATCAATTTTACTAAAAACATGTGCTCCACGAAGTTTATCTAGCAAATCATCTATCCTAGGAATATGATATCTATTTTTAATTGTGATCTTATTGAGCGCTCTATAATCAATGCACATCCTATAAGTCTTGTTCTTCTTCTCTACTAAAAGAACAGGTGCTCCAAAGAGAGAAGAACTAGGCCTTATTAGTCCTTTATGGAGTAAATCCTTAACTTGATTAGCTATTTCTTGTTGATGTAAAGGTCCATGCCTATAAGGTGCTTTATGGGGAGGGAAACTACCAGGAATTAAATCTATACTATGGTCAAGTGATCCCCTAGAAGGTGGTACTTTAGAAGGAAAATCAGCCATAAAACAATCCTTATAGGACTCCATAAATGATTTATGTGCATCAAGAAGTGTATGTGTATAATCAACTATGTTATTGACAAAAACAATACATGAATTGTAGCCTTTCCTAAATGCACGTTTGACTTGATTATGACTAATTAATGGAAATGGTTTGAAGTCATGCATTGCAAACAAACAAATATCTTGATTGTTAAACTTAAAACTCATGGTGTGTGTGTGTGATAATAAATGCATGGATTATAATGATGATGAAAAGGCATACCAAGTATAACATCATAGGACTATAAAGGAGCAATTAAGAATGTGCGTTCATCTATGTATGAACCTATACAAATCCGAATGTTATGCACTTCACTTGTAACATTATATCTATTTCCTTGAAATGCAGCCTTAACTTTATACATAGAAGGAAGTGGGTTAATTGGAGATGTTTCACTAGTGTATGAGAAATAAAGTCATGTGAACTACCATCATCATGTAAAATATTAACAAATTTACTATTAATATTACCTTGCATGCAAATTAAAGAATGAATAGAAATTTTGTTACCCAAGGTACTTAGATCATGTTCCAATGCTTGGAACCTACATTTAGCTTTAGTATGACCAAACTTACTACAATGACAACAAGTGATACGGGGCCTCTTTTGTTGAGCATCCATCATTGTAGTTTGAAGGGTTGGAGGTTTTGTAGGTTGTAAAGCACGCATCTTGGGTACTGGTGAGAAATTGGATTGAGGAGGGTTTTGAAAAGTAGGTGGACATTGGAAAGTAGATGGGTGTTGAAAAGTAGGAAAAGAAAGACTAGTGAAGGGACGCTTGAAAGGAATATTGGATTTGATTGGTGTTTGTTGTTGATGCGTTTGTTGTAAGCGAATGGGCTTGGTGATGGACCGAAACTCTTTCTCAACATCATGTGCAAAAGAAATAGCTTCATAGAGGGTCATGGGACATAGGGTGTTGAGCTTAGCTTGGATTCCCATCTTCAAACCATCTTCATACTTTCATTGCAAGTTATCTTCAGGAATTGTTTCAAGCGAACGAATAAGTAGTAGTCATTGCCAAAAATGCTCAGTATAGGTAGACACAATATCTTCATCTTTCCATCCAAAAGTTTTTCCATGATCGATGTGCATGTAAGTGTAACTGAGGAGGAGGGAAGGACTCCTTGATCTTTTCTTGAAATGCTTTCCATGTGATAGGGCGATCGGTGCTATTGCGCAAAACATTCCACCATAACTGGGCCTTACCCACCAAATAATTAGTAACAAATTTCACTTTTGCACTTTCAGAGTAAGATTCATAAGAATAGAAGTCATCAAACTGAGATAGCCATGAAAGAAAAAATTGGCCATATTTTCACCCATCGAATCAAGAAAATTGGAAATTTACCGCACCAATCTTGGATTGCATGCCTTGTTCTTGGGCAGTAATAATGGCCTTCACCACCCTTACTAGGTTATTGTCATGACTTTGCAGTTGTTGGAGTGCAACATCACATTCTTTTATTTCATTTTGAGCATGTTGGAGTTCTTGATGCAAAAGTTCCAACTGTTGTTCAGGTGTTACCCCAGGTAGGGGTGATGTACTAAAATCCTCGGTGCTATGAGGCCTTATGTGGAGAACCAAAACCTAGGTCTAAGCATAGAAAAAGAATTTTTCTAACAATAATGTATATTAAAATAATAATAATAATAGTAATAATAATAATAATAATAATAAGAATAAGAATAACCATAGATAAATAAATAAATAAAATAAATGAGAGTGCTTCAATAAATAAATAAATAAGTAAAAGAGAGTATTTAAATAAACAAAGAAATAGATAGGTAAATAAGGGTAAGAGAGTGTTAAGAGTTATGTTAAATATTTCTTAAAAGGAATGGGGTATCAAAAGGAGAAAATAGGCTAGTGGATAAAGCTTATTTCTTGGAAGTATGAGGTTTTGAGATCAAATCCCCTACATGCTAAATAAGGAACTATGTAGGCTAACTAGAGAAATAAGTAAGCTAACTAGGGAAATAACTAAGCCCTTATTGCCACTCATATGTTAGAATTGGTTCAACGTAGCCAATGAAACCAAAGGAAACCAAGAGAACTGTTGGAGACCTCTAAATCTCCAAAGGTTTGATCTATACTGATTTAAGATCACCTCTATATCAGTTATGGATCAAACTTTACACAAATGTTATCTTCATTTACCAAAACTTTCAACTATCACTTCTCTGAGTGAAAATCTTCATTCTTCAACAGTCTGCTTCAATGATTGACTTCATTACCTACACATATCTTCAGATTTCTTCAAACCAATGATGCACATATCTCCACACTACCTTTGTGCAATCATATCAACCATTAGTCCTTCAAAATAATCATTAAAACTTTAATTTGATCCTTAAGATCAAAAGTATGTCACAAACTATCTTCCTGAACAAGCAACTTTGACATAGGTAACTTCTAAGGTTGATTTCTCACAGCATAGATCCCATTTTGATAAATGCTTTTAGCCATAGCTTCCTTACCTTCTAACTTAGATTTTGAATGTTCACTCATCAAAAAGTTTACACTGTACATTGAGATCTAAGCAAAACATTGACACGAAAAAGTGCGCGACTTTGAGAGGTCTACTTGCAGACTTTACATACACATGTTCCTATTGATCATACTCACAGCATGAAAGGAATTAGACCATGAAACTTTGAACATAGCTTCATTAGCTTCTAGATTAGATGTGTACAAAAGGATTTCTGATCCACATGATCATGGCAAGTCACACTTAAGAGAGGGCATTCACTTACCACATGGCCTTGCTTGCTACACATGGTGCATTGTAGTCCATTCTTGATACCACCTCCATGAAGTTCTTGTAGCTCTCGTCAAAGTTGTGCCAATTCCTCTGCTTGGGCATCCTCTTCCTTTTGTAGCTTCAATGCTTCAATATCACACCTTAGTTGAGTTACTGCACTTTCATCTTCTTCTTCTTTATGGGGCTTGGTTCTTTTAAAGCTATCAAGCTCTTTCCTCAACTATTTTACTAGGTCTTCACATTCCACAGGGAATGGTAGACTAGAAGATCTAGTTCCATATTGATGTTTGATTTGCTATAACCTTGTTGGTGTAGAAAATGAATTCTTCAATTGTTGTTGTGGGGAGCACTAACCCCTTAATCTTGCACTGTGTGGATATTGGAAGTGGTTTAGCGGACCACTTCTTGACAAACAAATCATGGGGAGGGTCTGGTAATTTAGCCATAAGTTCTTTTGCCCTTGTAACAAATTCAAGAAATGTCTTCCCTATTCCTAGCCATAGGGTCTCTAGTTCTTCAATGATGTTTTCTATCATATTTCCTTGTTGGAACTATGTCTTGAAGGCCGCCTTCATTAAGTCCCATGTAGTAAAATGGTTGTGTGGAAATTGACTTAACCATTTATCTGCTAGACCCTCCAATGTTGTTGGGAATGGGATTAGAAATGCATCTTCTCTTCCCATTAACCCCCTTGTTTTACATAGGGCTAAAAATATTCTTACATGCTCGCCAAGGTCTTTATGTGCTAATCCTCTAAATGAGGGAAATTTGGTATTCAATCATGAAGGCAGATTTTCTATGTCTACTTTAGCCACCATACTTCCTACTAATGATGTGGATGAAAGATGGCTGGTTGACCTACGAACGACTTTCCTTCTTGTTGTTTTGCAAGGGACTCTTAAAGTTTGTGACTGGCTTGTGATCATGCGCTATGCATCCTATTCCTTAGGCTAAGATAATTCCAAGGAAAAGGAAGATTGCCTCTTCAGTGCTGTCAACACCTTTGCACTTCTTCTTCACCTGGTAATAATTGTTCTCCTATGCTCAAGGCACCTTGTCCCACCATGTGTGCCAAATTTTGTTGGGGGATTCTTTAGTTGAAAGGTGCTTGAGTGTTTATAGGAGAAGAATGGAGAAGAAGAAGACAAACAAGTACACTGAAAGCCTATGTGTCTTGATTAATCATAAATAATAAAATAGGTTTTTATAGAACAAGACAAAATGTTCTTTGCATAATAGCACTTAAGCCTAAGAGCACATATAAAAGTGTACAAAAATTCCACAATTACTAGTGCAATCAACCTCCTCTGTGTCCATCCTCCACCTTGTCCAATAGCTTGCCCTTGCACACCTTGCACTCAAGCTTCCTTGAAGGTTGAAGGAAGGGTCACTCTTTGTCAAGGTGCAATGCCTCCTTGATGGCATTTTGTCCCACCTTAGTTGCTCTCCTAGTTGCTCTCTGTGCAATCTCTCTGCATACTTCTTAGCACACTTGGTCACTCTCCTTGCACACCTTGCTTCTTTGTGCACATACTATAGAAGTTTCTTGCTCTCTCTTTCTCCATAGTCTAACTCCTTATTCCAATAATTTCTAATTCCTTTGGTTGGGGTGTCGATTCTTACAGATGTTGCTTCAACGGCTAATGTATCTTGGTGCTCACTTTGATGTCTCAAGAACCACTTTAGGTGTAAGGCCAATGTTGATATATTTAGGTAGTGGTGTGTGAACACTTTAGGACCACCGGTGTCGGGTCGTGAGAGATGCTCGGATGGTGGATCAAGTCATCCGCCTAAATCGTTCAGCACACGCGGGGTGTCTGTAGCAAACTCAGGCTTATGGAATTAAGGGCTCTAATGACACAACCATATAAATTACCTAATTCTATGACTGAAACTAAAGTTTTCTTACCAAAAGTAAATAGTTTTAACTAGCTATGGACCGTAAGGACGGGCAGCATCGTACATAGCAACAACTTCCTGATATGAGATTGAAACTTCCATAATGGGTTCTTCTACTAAACTTTCAGGTAAGCTAGAGGGTTCTGGTCTGTCTAGAGTTGGCGGAACATTTTCAATAGTTGGAATAATGGAGTTTTCATTAGTACTATTATCTTTAATACATTCTTCTGATACTAATCCTATGGATTCGGTTGTAGTTTCAATTCGACTTTGCTCAAATTCATGGTTTAAATCGGAAGACATGAAAGAAAATAATGGAAACAATCTGATGCTAAATTGGTTTGACTAAATGAATTAATAAGCTAATACAAATGTAAAGTCTAGATAATTGGATAAATGTCTAAACAAATGGGTATTTTGACTAAATCGGGAAGATAAGGTTTAATTGGATCTTTAAGCTGCCGCTTCACTTCAATTGTCTTCACTTCACTTTAATTGATTGTAATCTTCAATGTTTCTGCAATTTAAATGAATCGTCAATCTTGCTGCTTCTCCTCACTTTACTTCATTAGCTTGAACTCATCAATGTTTCTGAAAAAAAAACATTAGGTTCACTACACTTCATTTCTCTGTCATCTTCAATGTTTCTGCAAAGAAACATTATGATATTAGTAATATTACAAGAAAGTAATAAGAAACATAAAACACATACTTCATATACATTAAAGCATACACATGCTTATGCATGCTAACATACATTCATGCTCATGCTAGCATTAAGTAAATGCATATTCATACTAACACTGCATACACATACACATAAGCTTCATGCATTAAAATAACACTATGTTTTACATGTTTTCATCACTCAACCATGCATGCATACATTCTAACATAAAAGCAAACACTCAAACTCATGCTAATCCAATCACTTAGATGCATTTATGCATATGCATACAATAGTTCAATTACATGCCCATGCATAAAATCATATGCTAACACTCACTGTCATACACACATATGCACATATTAACACTAATGCAATTACATGCCTATACATATGTTTTAATAACACATACAAGTATGTATCTCATTCTACAATACCAATTTCATAAATAACTTAATAAACCTACTTATCTCTAATTGTAATAATGTAGTAATATATCCAAATAGATTTAATTATTTAAACAATGCAATATCAAATAACTAATTAAATATAATTATACTTAATTTAGATTAATTCTAATTAACTAATTAACTAATTAACTCTTTCTCTCTCACTCTCTCTTTCTCTCTCTCTCTCTCTCTCTCTATTTCTCTCTCTCTACCTTTCTCTCTCTCTCTCTTCTCTCTCTCTCTCTAATTTTTCTATGGATCTGCGCATCTCCAACCGCCAGTACACTCTCTAACTCACGGGTTCATGCGCATCTCTCACTATCTCTGAGATTTTGTAGCACCGCTGCCACTACAGTTGTGTTGGGCATTTGCTGCTGCAGTTTCGCTATCGTTGTCCTCAGCTCTCTGTTAAAGAATCGAGCCATCGAATTGTAGGGCTTTGCACAGCCATAGCGATCTAGATCTGCTCGTGTATAAGGAATGCTGGTGAGTATATATGGCAGACATCCAAGTTGTCCAGTAGTGATGATCATAAACCTCTTAGCTCCTTGTCCGTGCAGAGCCAGGACATGGCTTTGAAACTCGTACAGCACTTGTGGAATAGAATCTCGGATCTGTTGATGGGTGTAGTTAAGGAAGTAGCCAGCCGTCAGATCATTTTGGCCAATGTCTAGAACATAGAGTGCCTCTTCGAAGTACATCCGTTGAGGAAGAATAGATGAAAAGGGTTCTAGCGATTTACGCATGTAAGAAACATGGTTACACATCTGGTTGGCTGTTTTAAGCTTCCAGTAAAATGCAGATGAGCTGCGCTGCGTGGTCATTAGATTAAGCAGAACTTACCTTTGCATATTATAGATGAGGGACCTTTCTTTGAACTGTGCAAATTGTGTGACTTGCACGCCTAGAGAGAAGGGACTGAGTCCAGATTGAGCAAGACTACTACTCTGCACACGTATTGTGGAGCCTGCTGTGGCGAAGTTCGCTCCTCTATGGAAGTTGGAACCAACGGTTTGCACATATGTTTTTAGATATAGTAGTTCCAGTTCCTCAGCTGCGTAACGTCAATCAAACTCCAGTCTTAGAGCAAACTCTGGACATATTCGACATACGGCGAGCTACAGGCAGATAAACGATGATTGCAGAGATGGACATTGAAATGCGCATACCACCATTACCAGAGATGGAGAGTTCACGGAGACACGTTATAGATAGAGGATTCACAAGTACAGGCACAACAAAGCACAAACCAATGAGATCGATGAGAAGATAACTGAGAAAACCCTAGAAATGTTCCGCATACCCTTAAAATAAATCATGCATTCCTCAAAGTGATGATATAAATGAAAACTACTAAAAGAACCTAATTATGTTTCGTAAGGCCAATTTCTCTTGATCTCTCTCAATTCTCTCCGCTTCTCTCCACGTGGACAATAGCAAACTAAAGCTAAGCATAATGAAGATATCATAGGAATGGATGAAAAGAAGACAAGGGAGAATGAGTACCTGCAAAGAAACATTATGAGAAACTTGAGCTCAACACTCATTTAAATACATACACAAGTCGTTTCTAAACCACTCTTTTTAGTTTTAACTTTTAATCTACAACCACACTTTAATCTCCTTACTTTCACCACACTTTAATTTGACTATATTTACACAACTCACTTACTCCATTCTTTTAACCATTTTCATATACACCATTCATTTAAAGTTTCTCTTTATCTCCCTTTAATTGCATCATTTATTCCAACCACTCTTTCAATCACTTTAGTTACACATCTTCTATAAACCATTCTTTTTCCTAGTACTCATATAGACCACTAGTTATTTATTCATTTAATTTACCATTTTTAATTTAATTAGCCTATATTTCTTATTTTAAATAAATCATTTAATTCAATCTTAGTTTAAGGATTTAATTAATTAGAACCTTAGTATTTAAAAGTATACACACTATTAAATTAACAAATTAAACCATAAATTAAATTTGTAGGTTAACCAATGTTAAATTATAATTTCATTAAATATTAATTGTTTCAACCCTTCAAACTAAGGCTAATCTTCATTCTTGCACACTAAACACCTTAAAACCCTTTTGGAATCCTACCATTAGCTCATTAACATTTAAATAAACCCTATCATTAACCCTTTGGAACATAAATAAACTCTAACATGAACCTATTAGAACCTTTTGAGACCCTTCAAATGAACCCTATTGTCATAAATCATATGAACTACAGTTATATACCCATGTTTCTAGCATGTATAAATATAAATACTCATTAATTAAGTACTTAGGGTAAACCCTAATATGAACATATGTCCTGCTTCATCCTTCATACCTGATAACATTTTCAAAATAGTTAATCCAATTAGCACAACTAATCAACAGTGATATAAAAGAGGTTTAAAATTCAAAAATTAAGTTGCTTTTATTTCCTCTGGTTATCAACTGGAAGATGCAAATCTTCCCGACATCCACCGCCACCAAACCTGCACATCGTCCTCGATGGGCCAACTTGCAGATTAAGGGAAGCAGCATTTTCAATGATTATCCTGAAATTAAATCATAGAAAAGCATCAATTCTTTTTATAAACATATTTTAAATTATCAAATTTTTAATCTTTTCAACATGCACATGAAGTTTATTTCAATTACATCTGGCAATGAAAACATATTAAAGTATAAAGGTAAACTAGTAACCTGTTCAGTCAACAAACATTAATTTACATTTCATCCATTTATAAACTATGTAAAGATTTATAAAACAGAATTCATTTTCATTCATTCAAATGCAGGTTTCGTCATATATATGCATTCACATATGAACAATCAAGCATGCCAAAGAAATCTACTAAATCTACTTGGACAAACAGCCGCCTTGTATGCCCAATTTTAATCGCTAGATGTGTTTTTTCACAACTAGTTCTCTTCATATAAATATGATGTAAACTTCATATCGATAATAAATGTAAATACCTTTTTGGGGTGGAAGAAGGTATAACTTCCATGTCAATATTCTTTTTCTTCGCTACTTTTTTTTTTTCTTCGCTACTTTTTTGTTTTAAAGGGGAAAGGCTTAACCCCTTAATCCGAGCTAAGGATCTAGCTGCATGGACAAGAAAGATCTAGGTTTTCACAGACATGTATCATGCAACAATATGCTCCTACATATATACAACTACTTTCGTTATCTAAATGAACTACAAATCCTTCTATTTTTAACAAATCTCACTTAATCTATAAATGTAGAAATATAAATTATGTCTATTTTCCTAATATGGTTAAATAGAGTCCTTTATAAATTAATATTCTTCATTCCAGATTTTATCAATTTAGTTTTATATGAATGCAAATAAAATACGTAAAACAAAATTTTAAGACAAAGAAAAATACGACCTAAAATCAATTTTATCTTCAATCTGCTTCATCTTCAATTTGCTCATCTTTATGCATCTTAATTTGTTCTTCAAAGACCTGTTAAAACTCAACCAGCAACAGCTAGACACACAAAATTAATAAATTTCATATTCAAATCTTCTCTTGGTTTTCCTGCAAAAGAAACCCACACTAAAGAAATTCATTCATACATAATTAATCATGCTCATCATCAAACATTACTTCATACATTTCATCATCTCTTTGTTTAAATAATTTAATTCTTTTGCCAGCAATTAAGTTTTTAAGAGGAGTACCATCTAATTCGCGTAAGGCATACGTTCCGTTTTCATAGGTTTTGACTACCACATAAGGTACAAACCAACGTCTTTTTAGTTTTCTACGGGCATCATACTGAGAATCAAACGTACTATCATACAGTAAAACCCAATCATTAACATAAATCGGCTTTGGCCTTAACCTATGTGATTTATCAAAATACTTCTTGTTTTTCAATCGAGAATCTTTTAGTTTAACTATAGCCTCTTCTAAACGTTCATTCCCTTGCTCTAACTGCTGGATTCGCAGAGCTAATAAATCTTCTGTCGACAAATTATCTTCCCATGGTAACGTAGTCCAAGTAAGAATTTGCGTATGCACAGGGAAAATTGGTTTCTGGCAATACATCAACTCTGCCGGCATATACCCCGTCGTTCTAGTGCAGGTCATTCTATCGGCCCACAACGCAAATGGCAGATAAGTTGGCCAATTCTTAATTTCTCCATTACAAGCTTTGGAAATTGCTTTAATAATAGGAGAATGCCCTCGCTTAATCTTCCCATTAGCTTCAGGGTTGTAAGCAGTAGTAAGGGCTAAGCGAATTCCATGCCTAGCAAAGAATTCTCTAGCCTCCTGCGCATCTAACTCTCCCCTATCAGCCACTACCTTTTCTACATAACCAAATCGTGAAATGACATCCTCAAGAAGAAATTTGCATACATTCAAGGTTGTCTTAGATCTTAAAGCTCGGCCTTCTACATGATTCGTAAGATCTTCACGTGCCAAGACTATATATCTCATATACTTTTGCTTCCTTTTCATTACTCATGACAAATTTAATAATCAAATCATATTCTTCAATAGAATTTAAAAGTACAAATCTAAAATTTTCTTTTTCATGCAAAATATTTTGAAGTTCTTCAATCAATGAGTTTGAAGATAAAGTTTCAATTACGGTTTCAATGTGTTCATCAGATGAAATGAATCCTTTCTCTTTATGAAATTTTTCATAATGTTTAATAATTTTTTTAGGAATTTGTTTATAATGACTGAATTGCAAATATGATGAAGGGAAATATAAAGAAAAACTATCTAAAGTATCTATAGATGGGTGCGAGACATCAAACCAAGAACCACCGTTGTCTCGCTCAACAGTGGCATCTAGGCAAAATTTTGATCATAATAAGTTCCAAACTCACGAAGAGGCATATGATCTTCACGTATCTTTTCATGAGAACGGATGGGCGTCTTCCTAATTTGCTCCCTATTTCGTACATGGTTTGGGCTGACTATCATAACTTGGAGCGATTGTAGATCATCTTTAGATCTAATTCTTGCGTATGCTGAGCCGTCATCTATTACTTTAGTCTCCATTCTGGCTTCACATATGAATGGTTGACCTAAGATAATTTCATAAGAGCAGTTGTCCTGAATGAAAAAGTGGAATGTCTCAGAGATTCCACCTATCATTAGAGGTATGTTGGCACATGCTCCTAGGAGTGATCCACAACCATTGTCCGCGGTTCGCATTATCCAGCCATTATTTTTATCAATAGGCCATTTAAACTTATCATATAATCCTTTCGAAATCACATTGATTTCAGACCCAGAGTCAATTAGGGCTAAAGCAGAATATGATCTCTTCTGATCTCCTAAGTTAACTTTAATCTCCGGTGTGCCTCTCGCCCAAAAACTTTTTCTAAAATCACTCTCTGAGTTTTTTGTTTCGTCATCTGGTACAATCGGCCCTAAGAAATTTTTGTTCACATTACAGGTATTATCTTCTTCATCTTCTGAGTCTAAAGAAAGAGATTCATGAATCAAGTGAGTTACATCGGCAACATCTTGCATCTCTACCTCTTGTGACAGAGGGAATCTCTTCCTTTTAATTAGTTTAATAAAATTTTCCTTAAATTCAATTTTTGCTATTGAGAAGATTTGTTCTAAAGTCATTGTTACTGCACTTTTTAATAAGATGTCATACAATATTTCTTTCGAATCAACTTTTTGTTCAAGTTCAGAAATAAGAATAGCTTTCGGTACTCGTTTTGGTTTCTTTTCTGGTTTCTCTTCAGGTTTTGTTTCAATTCTAGGAATTTGCTCTACTTTGTCTGATGTTTGAATTGGCTCACTAAACACAGGTTGTTTACCCTCCCTAATTTCTTTTCTTCGCTCCTCATTTGTTTTAGAACTTTCGCCTTGTTCAAACTGAACTTTCTTAGGCTTCGGCTCATCTCTCATCTTACTTCTAGTCATTCGTCTACCTGAATCATTTATATCTTGCTCATCATCCCTCTTTCTTTTCTCTTCAACATTCGCAATATGCGAATATATCGAGAATTGATCGACAGGAGAGTTCCACGCAGTTTTCTGCATAATATCATCTCTCGCCTTTATCAAAGCTTCAATTGAGTAGTTCCTCGTTTCCCTTGTTTGTTCGGAATCAGAGTCACTATCAACATATTCTAGTTTAACAGCAGAAGCAGATTTCGAAGACTCAGAAAGGTTTTCATACAGCTTCTGCATCCCTCCCTTTCCCCAATTGGCAGCTAAGGGTAAATGTGTTCTATAGTCGCACAATCGCTTGTCAATATCAATTACAAGTCTTTTCTCTTTCGCATCTTTCAATGCTTCACATGTGTAAGTCAAATGATCTGTGGCATCGCACCAGATACATCTCCTCACATTGGCATTTCTCCTTTCATTGAAATTTCTTTGGTTAAATGCTTGAGGAATCGGTTGAGGAATTGGTTGGGGTACAACTGGAGGATTAGGAGGTATAAAAGGTGGATTAGGAGGTACTAATGGATGATTTGGAGCTACTAATGGTGGATTTGGAGCATTTACTGGTTGAGGATAAATAGTCGGATGACCTTGCATTGCAGGTTTATCTTGAAGGTTTAAAGCATACACCACATTCTGCAAAGCCGCTACCTCTTTAGACATATTCTCGTGCATATGCATCATATTGTCCAACTTGTTAAACAAAATCTCAAATTGTAACTCGGTTGGTACTCTAGATGTGGATGTTGTAGGCTCAACTTTTGAATCTATATGTGTATCCCTAGTTACCTGAATCGGAGGAAAACTAGAAGATGGTTGAGACATCGAATCATAAAGGAGTGTTTTACGTTGGATCATGTGAGCAACCGCCTCAACTACAGTTTTCACTACACCCCAGTCATCTGTAAGCCCATATTTCTTTCCCGGTTCTTCAAGCCTACGCTCAACCTCTACCCTTATATCTGGAGTCAAGATTTTAAGGAAATAGGAAATATAAAATGATATCTGGGGTAAGGGCAACTCTATCCTGTTCAGGTAATTGAGAGAATCTTTTCATAAATTCACTATGGAGTTGAGTTAACGAAATGTGAGGCTTAGGTGAACTAATCCATTTCATAAATCCTTCTCTACTATGTTGACTGTAGTCTTCTAAGTAGAATTCCTTATGCAACTCTTTTCTAAACTCATCCCATTCCTTATTGTCATGTATATCCATAATAGCTTTTACAGTACCTATGGCCAGATGTCCAAGATAGGATTTCCACTTTGTTTCAGGTAAACCGTGTAACTTAGCTAATTCCTCAAACGTGTCTAAATAATTTGTAACATTCATACCAGTAAATTTCCCTTTATCCTTTAATAACGTTTCAACTACCTTTTGTCCTTGCGTTTCGTGCATCATAGTTTGAAATAGCTCGTCCATTTTTGAAGTTTGTTTTGACCTAGCTTGAACAATTCTAACTATATCCTGAACTTCTTTTGTTAGTCTTTCCTTATGTTCAGCTACTAATTCTGAAATTCCGTTAGAGTCCAGTTTGATAAGTTTATACTATGCCAATATGCTTCAAGTAAAGCTATGATTAACGCTTAACCTATGATTAACAAACAGTTGCCTTTAACCTATACCAATAATTTAACCTTAAACAAAATTTTGCACCCAAGAATGTAAGGATAAAGAAATTATACCAACTGCTCGAAGATGAGGCTCAAAACAGTGCTTTCTGTGAAATTCAATACATTTATTGATTTGAATCAAAAACTAAATACATAGTTTGCTAAAAATGGGTGCAAACGTTTTGTGCTTCAATTGTTGATGAAAGGGGTGGCGCGACAAGGTTCTCCTACTTGCCAATCTTCGTGGAGGCGCTCAGGTCACAAGACCAGCCCTCGACACCAAGAAGATTGCAAGCTCATGTAAATGCCACAGCTTCCAGGGATGAAGACGCAGCTGCACTGATGTAAAATCGTATGAATGTATATGCAATGCAAAATTTAAAATTTATACCTGAGCTGCAAGGCCGTTTGTTCACGTCGGGTTCACCAATGTCGGGTTGTGAGAGATGCTCGGATGGTGGATCAAGTCATCCGCCTAAATCGTTCGGCACACGCGGGGTGTCTGTAGCAAACTCAGGCTTATGGAATTAAGGGCTCTAATGACACAACCATATAAATTACCTAATTCTATGACTGAAACTAAAGTTTTCTTACCAAAAGTAAATAGTTTTAACTAGCTATGGACCGTAAGGACGGGCAGCCTCGTACATAGCAACAGCTTCCTGATATGAGATTGAAACTTCCATAATGGGTTCTTCTACTAAACTTTCAGGTAAGCTAGAGGGTTCTGGTCTGTCTAGAGTTGGCGGAACATTTTCAATAGTTGGAATAATGGAGTTTTCATTAGTACTATTATCTTTAATACGTTCTTCTGATACTAATCCTATGGATTCGGTTGTAGTTTCAATTCGACTTTGCTCAAATTCATGGTTTAAATCGGAAGACATGAAAGAAAATAATGGAAACAATCTGATGCTAAATTGGTTTGACTAAATGAATTAATAAGCTAATACAAATGTAAAGTCTAGATAATTGGATAAATGTCTAAACAAATGGGTATTTTGACTAAATCGGGAAGATAAGGTTTAATTGGATCTTTAAGCTGCCGCTTCACTTCAATTGTCTTCACTTCACTTTAATTGATTGTAATCTTCAATGTTTCTGCAATTTAAATGAATCTTCAATCTTGCTGCTTCTCCTCACTTTACTTCATTAGCTTGAACTCATCAATGTTTCTGAAAAAAAAACATTAGGTTCACTGCACTTCATTTCTCTGTCATCTTCAATGTTTCTGCAAAGAAACATTATGATATTAGTAATATTACAAGAAAGTAATAAGAAACATAAAACACATACTTCATATACATTAAAGCATACACATGCTTATGCATGCTAACATACATTCATGCTCATGCTAGCATTAAGTAAATGCATATTCATACTAACACTGCATACACATACACATAAGCTTCATGCATTAAAATAACACTATGTTTTACATGTTTTCATCACTCAACCATGCATGCATACATTCTAACATAAAAGCAAACACTCAAACTCATGCTAATCCAATCACTTAGATGCATTTATGCATATGCATACAATAGTTCAATTACATGCCCATGCATAAAATCATATGCTAACACTCACTGTCATACACACATATGCACATATTAACACTAATGCAATTACATGCCTATACATATGTTTTAATAACACATACAAGTATGTATCTCATTCTACAATACCAATTTCATAAATAACTTAATAAACCTACTTATCTCTAATTGTAATAATGTAGTAATATATCCAAATAGATTTAATTATTTAAACAATGCAATATCAAATAACTAATTAAATATAATTATACTTAATTTAGATTAATTCTAATTAACTAATTAACTAATTAACTCTTTCTCTCTCACTCTCTCTTTCTCTCTCTCTCTCTCTCTATTTCTCTCTCTCTACCTTTCTCTCTCTCTCTCTTCTCTCTCTCTCTCTAATTTTTCTATGGATCTGCGCATCTCCAACCGCCAGTACACTCTCTAACTCACGGGTTCATGCGCATCTCTCACTATCTCTGAGATTTTGTAGCACCGCTGCCACTACAGTTGTGTTGGGCATTTGCTGCTGCAGTTTCGCTATCGTTGTCCTCAGCTCTCTGTTAAAGAATCGAGCCATCGAATTGTAGGGCTTTGCACAGCCATAGCGATCTAGATCTGCTCGTGTATAAGGAATGCTGGTGAGTATATATGGCAGACATCCAAGTTGTCCGGTAGTGATGATCATAAACCTCTTAGCTCCTTGTCCGTGCAGAGCCAGGACATGGCTTTGAAACTCGTACAGCACTTGTGGAATAGAATCTCAGATCTGTTGATGGGTGTAGTTAAGGAAGTAGCCAGCCGTCAGATCATTTTGGCCAATGTCTAGAACATAGAGTGCCTCTTCGAAGTACATCCGTTGAGGAAGAATAGATGAAAAGGGTTCTAGCGATTTACGCATGTAAGAAACATGGTTACGCATCTGGTTGGCTGTTTTAAGCTTCCAGTAAAATGCAGATGAGCTGCGCTGCGTGGTCATTAGATTAAGCAGAACTTACCTTTGCATATTATAGATGAGGGACCTTTCTTTGAACTGTGCAAATTGTGTGACTTGCACGCCTAGAGAGAAGGGACTGAGTCCAGATTGAGCAAGACTACTACTCTGCACACGTATTGTGGAGCCTGCTGTGGCGAAGTTCGCTCCTCTATGGAAGTTGGAACCAACGGTTTGCACATATGTTTTCAGATATAGTAGTTCCAGTTCCTCAGCTGCGTAACGTCAATCAAACTCCAGTCTTAGAGCAAACTCTGGACATATTCGACATACGGCGAGCTACAGGCGGATAAACGATGATTGCAGAGATGGACATTGAAATACGCATACCACCATTACCAGAGATGGAGAGTTCACGGAGACAAGTTATAGATAGAGGATTCACAAGTACAGGCACAGCAAAGCACAAACCAATGAGATCGATGAGAAGATAACTGAGAAAACCCTAGAAATGTTCCGCATACCCTTAAAATAAATCATGCATTCCTCAAAGTGATGATATAAATGAAAACTACTAAAAGAACCTAATTATGTTTCGTAAGGCCAATTTCTCTTGATCTCTCTCAATTCTCTCCGCTTCTCTCCACGTGGACAATAGCAAACTAAAGCTAAGCATAATGAAGATATCATAGGAATGGATGAAAAGAAGACAAGGGAGAATGAGTACCTGCAAAGAAACATTATGAGAAACTTGAGCTCAACACTCATTTAAATACATACACAAGTCGTTTCTAAACCACTCTTTTTAGTTTTAACTTTTAATCTACAACCACACTTTAATCTCCTTACTTTCACCACACTTTAATTTGACTATATTTACACAACTCACTTACTCCATTCTTTTAACCATTTTCATATACACCATTCATTTAAAGTTTCTCTTTATCTCCCTTTAATTGCATCATTTATTCCAACCACTCTTTCAATCACTTTAGTTACACATCTTCTATAAACCATTCTTTTTCCTAGTACTCATATAGACCACTAGTTATTTATTCATTTAATTTACCATTTTTAATTTAATTAGCCTATATTTCTTATTTTAAATAAATCATTTAATTCAATCTTAGTTTAAGGGTTTAATTAATTAGAACCTTAGTATTTAAAAGTATACACACTATTAAATTAACAAATTAAACCATAAATTAAATTTGTAGGTTAACCAATGTTAAATTATAATTTCATTAAATATTAATTGTTTCAACCCTTCAAACTAAGGCTAATCTTCATTCTTGCACACTAAACACCTTAAAACCCTTTTGGAATCCTACCATTAGCTCATTAACATTTAAATAAACCCTATCATTAACCCTTTGGAACATAAATAAACTCTAACATGAACCTATTAGAACCTTTTGAGACCCTTCAAATGAACCCTATTGTCATAAATCATATGAACTATAGTTATATACCCATGTTTCTAGCATGTATAAATATAAATACTCATTAATTAAGTACTTAGGGTAAACCGTAATATGAACATATGTCCTGCTTCATCCTTCATACCTGATAACATTTTCAAAATAGTTAATCCAATTAGCACAACTGATCAACAGTGATATAAAAGAGGTTTAGAATTCACCAATTAAGTTGCTGTTATTTCCTCTGGTTATCAACTGGAAGATGAAAATCTTCCCGACATCCACCGCCACCAAACCTGCACATCATCCTCGATGGGCCAACTTGCAGATTAAGGGAAGCGGCATTTTCAATGATTATCCTGAAATTAAATCATAGAAAAGCATCAATTCTTTTTATAAACATATTTTAAATTATCAAATTTTTAATCTTTTCAACATGCACATGAAGTTTATTTCAATTACATCTGGCAATGAAAACATATTAAAGTATAAAGGTAAACTAGTAACCTGTTCAGTCAACAAACATTAATTTACATTTCATCCATTTATAAACTATGTAAAGATTTATAAAACAGAATTCATTTTCATTCATTCAAATGCAGGTTTCGTCATATATATGCATTCACATATGAACAATCAAGCATGCCAAAGAAATCTACTAAATCTACTTGGACAAACAGCCGCCTTGTATGCCCAATTTTAATCGCTAGATGTGTTTTTTCACAACTAGTTCTCTTCATATAAATATGATGTAAACTTCATATCGATAATAAATGTAAATACCTTTTTGGGGTGGAAGAAGGTATAACTTCCATGTCAATATTCTTTTTCTTCGCTACTTTTTTTTTTTCTTCGCTACTTTTTTGTTTTAAAGGGGAAAGGCTTAACCCCTTAATCCGAGCTAAGGATCTAGCTGCATGGACAAGAAAGATCTAAGTTTTCACAGACATGTATCATGCAACAATATGCTCCTACATATATACAACTACTTTCGTTATCTAAATGAACTACAAATCCTTCTATTTTTAACAAATCTCACTTAATCTATAAATGTAGAAATATAAATTATGTCTATTTTCCTAATATGGTTAAATAGAGTCCTTTATAAATTAATATTCTTCATTCCAGATTTTATCAATTTAGTTTTATATGAATGCAAATAAAATACGTAAAACAAAATTTTAAGACAAAGAAAAATACGACCTAAAATCAATTTTATCTTCAATCTGCTTCATCTTCAATTTGCTCATCTTTATGCATCTTAATTTGTTCTTCAAAGACCTGTTAAAACTCAACCAGCAACAGCTAGACACGCAAAATTAATAAATTTCATATTCAAATCTTCTCTTGGTTTTCCTGCAAAAGAAACCCACACTAAAGAAATTCATTCATACATAATTAATCATGCTCATCATCAAACATTACTTCATACATTTCATCATCTCTTTGTTTAAATAATTTAATTCTTTTGCCAGCAATTAAGTTTTTAAGAGGAGTACCATCTAATTCGCGTAAGGCATACGTTCCGTTTTCATAGGTTTTGACTACCACATAAGGTACAAACCAACGTCTTTTTAGTTTTCTACGGGCATCATACTGAGAATCAAACGTACTATCATACAGTAAAACCCAATCATTAACATAAATCGGCTTTGGCCTTAACCTATGTGATTTATCAAAATACTTCTTGTTTTTCAATCGAGAATCTTTTAGTTTAACTATAGCCTCTTCTAAACGTTCATTCCCTTGCTCTAACTGCTGGATTCGCAGAGCTAATAAATCTTCTGTCGACAAATTATCTTCCCATGGTAACGTAGTCCAAGTAAGAATTTGCGTATGCACAGGGAAAATTGGTTTCTGGCAATACATCAACTCTGCCGGCATATACCCCGTCGTTCTAGTGCAGGTCATTCTATCGGCCCACAACGCAAATGGCAGATAAGTTGGCCAATTCTTAATTTCTCCATTACAAGCTTTGGAAATTGCTTTAATAATAGGAGAACGCCCTCGCTCAATCTTCCCATTAGCTTCAGGGTTGTAAGCAGTAGTAAGGGCTAAGCGAATTCCATGCCTAGCAAAGAATTCTCTAGCCTCCTGCGCATCTAACTCTCCCCTATCAGCCACTACCTTTTCTACATAACCAAATCGTGAAATGACATCCTCAAGAAGAAATTTGCATACATTCAAGGTTGTCTTAGATCTTAAAGCTCGGCCTTCTACATGATTCGTAAGATCTTCACGTGCCAAGACTATATATCTCATATACTTTTGCTTCCTTTTCATTACTCATGACAAATTTAATAATCAAATCATATTCTTCAATAGAATTTAAAAGTACAAATCTAAAATTTTCTTTTTCATGCAAAATATTTTGAAGTTCTTCAATCAATGAGTTTGAAGATAAATGTGCATACTCAGAGTGTTTCGGCCTCCGAATGCACTATCGTAGTGCTTGTCCAAGCTATTTTATCTTTTTGTGCCAAAGGTATATACCATTTTTGGTTCACCAATATAAGCATCTCGAAGTCTGCTATAGGTTTAGCAAAATTCATTTGGGCAGTTCTTTTGAACTTTTTGACATACAATCAATTTTCTGCATCAAGGTATTTTAGTCACCGGCCATGGCTGAAAGCAATGATGTATCCCATATGTTGGCTGTTGAGCATAAGTTGGATGGTACCAACTACCCATTATGGGCTTATATGATGCGACATGTATTGGTTGCAAAAGGACCGTGGAACATTTTGTAGGGTGTTGAAAGACGTCCTATCACACCTACAACTATTACAACTACAGGTACTGAAGCTGATGCACAAGGTGTCGAAGATGGTGATATTCTACAAAATCTTGTTCATGTTGTTGTTTCTATTGCACCT
>MU260718.1:0-40000 GCA_020310875.1 Ceratopteris richardii
CTTTTAATGTCTTCCTAGTTTTGCACATTTTTTGAAGATTTGGAATAAGATTATAGATAATTTCTATCCCTACCTAAGAAATATATGTTTTTTTGTATTTTTGATTAAAAAAAAATATACATACATACATACATACATACATACATATCATACATACATACATACATACATACATACATACATACATACATACATAACATACATACATACATACATACATACATACATACATAACATACATACATACATACATACATACCATACATACATACATACATACATACATACATACATACATACATACATACATACATACATACATACATACATACATAACATACATACATACATACATACAGACATACATACATACATACAACATACATACATACATACAATAGATACATACATACATACATAATACATACATACATACATACATACATACATACATACATACATACATACATACCTACATACATACATACATACATACATACATACATACATACATACATACATACATACATACATACATACATACATACATACTACATACATACATACATACATACATACATACAATACATACTATACATACATACATACATACATACATACATACATACATACATACATACATACATACATAACATACATACATACATACATACATATATATATATATATATATATATATATATTATATATATCTATATCTATCTATCTATGTATGTATGTATGTACGTACGTACCTACGTACGTATGTACGTATGTACGTATGTATGTATGTATGTATGTATGTATGTATGTATATGTATATGTATGTGTGTGTATAATATATATATATATATATATATATATATATATATATATATATATATATATATATATATATATATATATATATATATATATATATAAATATATATATATATCTATATATATATATATGTGTGTGTGTGTGTGTGTGTGTGTATGTATGTATGTATGTATGTATATATATGTATGTATGTGTAAAGTCCCATGCAATATTTGCATTGCCATGTATTCTTTCCAAGCTCTTTCACATGGCTTCGAATAACATTAGGAGTCCTTCCCATGATGATAAAGGCCAAAGCTCAACAGTGAAGGATAGAAAAGGGTAGGCTGCAAGCTGAAGTTTGAAGTTTGAACTCTCGCTCTAGGCTCTCTCAACTTTCAAGGGTAGGTCTCTCTCGCTCTCTCTCTCTCTCTCTCTCTCTCTCTCTCTCTCTCTCTCTCTCTCTCTCTCTTTCTCAAGCTGGGTGTGCAGGCAAGCAAGCTGGACTCAAATCCGAAAAAACATGAGCAGCCGTCGTTGATATCATATACATAAACTAAATTAAAAATCTCGCAACGACTTTTTGAATAAAAATCGTCCCCAACGATTTAAATCGTTGGGACGATTTTTACGATTTTTTTTTTTAATGACGTGATTTTTTTTTTCTATGTACACTAGATTTCAGAAATGTACTTCTGATTACAAGAACACCCACATAGGGAGAATAATACAAGAATATGTAACTGATACAAGATGTCCCACAACTGAGGACTGATAGGTATGAATAATTGGATTAGAGATGATATAGTAGATCCCACAACCCGGGATCGTAGGTATGAAACAAGATATCTCCATTACAAGAATTTCCTTTAGAGAGATGAACTACATACAAGAAATAACTAGAAAGGATCTCGTTCTATGAGATTACAAGAGGACATGACAGGATGTCCAAGAACTAGATTAGACAAGACTAGAACAAGGGTCAAGACAAGAATTGGAACTAGATCTTGGAAGGTACTTGGAGATTATGACTCCTTGAGCTCCTAAGACTGGCATTGGCAAGACTGAGGATGTATGTGGCCAAGCCCTCTTTATATAGGTGTTGAAGGGCCGTTCAAAGGCGGTTCCGACTTGATGATGTCATCAACAAGCCAAACTGGACCTCCAGATGTCAAAATTTAGCAAGTAGACAATCTGAGGGTTTGACACATTCGGGATGCAATGGAAGCATTGGTTTCTCTAAATTTTGAACAAATCATGTGATATAGAAGTCACATGGAATCTAAGGTTCAGGATGGTTTGCTTTGTCCATGACATTACGTCCTCCTCAAGCGACAAGTTCCAATCTAGGACATGCTAGACTTCGAATTCTTCACGATCATCAATCTCGATAGGTTGTGAAGGACTAGGTCTCTCCCCCCTCAATGAGAAAATCTGATATGGTTCCAACATCGAGACATGGAAAATTGGATGTATTTGCATGGTACGTGGTAACTGGAGCTTGAAGGTGACTAGATTAATCTTGGCGAAGATGGTGAATGGACCAAATCTTTGATGGTCTAGCTTTGCACAAGGCTTTGAAGTTTGAAAATTATTTCGGAGTAACCACACTGTATCCCCAATTTGATAGGATGGATTCTGAACACGATGCTAATCTGCATAATACTTATATTGTTCTTGAGCTTTATGGATCTCTTCATTGAGTTTTTTGTGAATGTCCATGAGATACTGGGCCTTATCTCCGGCAGTTTGGTTATTGACATGATTTGAGAGTTGTATATCCATCCTTGGATGTTGTCCATAATTTGCAAAGAAGGGAGTGTGCATGGTAGCTGTATGAACGCTGTTGTTACAAGAAAGCTCTGCAAAGGGTAAAAGCTCAAACCGATCATTTTGATGATAGTTTATGGTGCAACAGAGATACTGTTTTAGGACTTGATTCACCCGTTCTGTTTGTCCATCAGTGTGTGGATGATTGGCTGTAGACAATTTAACTTGAACACCAAGGAGCTTGCATCACTCTAACAATTTCCATCGGAGTTGATATATTGAACCCCTCACTTTTCCTTTTAGTGAATGAGCTTTCTACAAATTGGATACAAGCCACCTTTATCCACGACGCCGTTGCAAGGAAATCACTATGAGAAGCATCTTGTCTTAGAAGATTGAGTAGGTTTTTGATGGATCATAGGTGATGCTTTTTCAATCCGCTTTTTGATGAGGAATTCTCCAAGCTAGAGTGGGTGCCATGAGTGAGTGGGCTCATTTCAAGAGTTCGAAAAAGGTTTCCCCTCACTCCAATCTAGATTTTCTAAGTGATCTAGTCCAAGTTCATAAGAGTTACCCGGTTTTGATGTATCAAAGAAGGTTGTTCACAGTTCATCCCATATGGCAAAGTGAGCATCATCAAATGGACTATACTGTTTGCTTGATAAGCCCTCTAGGGGTGATGTAAACAAAGCCATGGAATTGTCTTCTCTTCCTTGGAGCCTAGGATTTTTCCTCCTCCGTTGCTCCTTTCAATATTGGAGATTTGTTGTTAGGATTATCTGCCTTTGTTCTTGTTTGTAAGGATGTCTCAAAAGATGGTAATGAGATAGAATCGAGTCTTGCTGTGAGAGAAGCCCAAGCCTCTCTTCCAAGTATCGAAAATAGGACTCTTCTTCTCTGGAACTTATCAAGGGGTTTTTTTATATGGCTTAAAGAGCTCTTCTTATCTTGACGAAAGGCGTGGGTCATAAAATTTTGTAAGAGCCCTTCCAACACATGAAATAGTATGGTCTTTTCTCACTTTCCAATTATTGATGATGCAATGGTTAGGTTGGGCTAGTCGATGGTGGACTCACCCAAGACTTCAAAGTGGGCAGACTAGACTAAAGTGGACTAATGCTGGTCTAGTTTAGGTCACTTAAACAAAATGGACAAGGGCAGCTAAAAAGTAGTGGGTAATTGGTCAACTTATAAAACTCTAAGGTGGATGACATTAGGCAAGAATGGACAAATGATCCATTTCTTTTAAGTGGACAAATAAACAATTGGTTGGGTTAATTCAAAGTGGAAAAATGGTCGATTTAATATAAGGTGGACAAACACAGTGGACAAATGGTCACATGAAAAATCGATTGTAGGTGAGTGTAACATGGGCCCACTTTAACACCTTTGGACAAATGGTAAATTGAGAACCCTTGGACAACAGGTTGTGGTTGATTTCGAACTTTGAAACTATGTTAATGAATGGCAAACTAGTTTCTATGTTTGATTCTGGAGCCTCTAGCTGAGAGAGGTCCCATTAGGCATGCCAAAGCTAATTCCCTCCAGAACATTGAGATTTCCTTATACTTGCCCATTGCTAGCAGAGGCTGAGCCAGGAAGGCCTGCTCAGTTGGCCTTCCCTAGTGACAGTAACACTTCATTCCGATGCAGGATAGGTTTAGCATCAGCTTGCTGTAGAACTAGCTCATAATGGGCTCCTCACTCCATATTAGATTTCATGCCTTCCCCTTTCAAAAGATTAGGAGTTTATATAGACTTCTCCCTTGAGGGCTTACTGAAATTATCTTAGATATTGTTAACACCTCCTTTGGAGGAGTGGTTGTGGTGCCATTACATGCTGTGACTTTTCTGACAGTCTTGTGGTAGTGCTAAGATAGTCACATTCACTACCTTAGCCACCATGCTAGTGATCTGTTTGTTGCCTCATGTAGTCTTACATACCCCTGTCCACCATTGGTCTGAGGTCAGTAGTCTGATCCACCATTTACCTTGGTATTTTGTCTTGGTTGAACAATGGTCCACCATTTGTTCAAGGCCATCACTTGTCTAAAGTGGCAGATTGGTCCATTTTTATCTACTTTTCCAGCTAGTTATATTTTACATTTTCCATAAAATAAAACTAAAAGAATTTATGCATGCGAGTACAAAGTTAAAAGAAAAAAGGGAAAAAGGTGGCCCCCCCCCCCCCCCCCCCACAAAAAAAAAAAAGAAAAGAAAAAGAAAAAAACGCGCGTGCACACACACACGCGCGCGCACTCGCACACAGGGTAAGGATCCTGTAAGGTCTTACAATGCTTATTTGTATATTTTCAAGCCTAAATAGGACACTCAAGTTATTACGAATTAGCTTCTTATTAGCTATTACTAATTAGCTATTACAAATTAGCTATGACTAATTAGCTATTACTAATTAGCTATTTCTAATTACTTATTACTAATTAGCTATTATTAATTAGCTATTACTAATTAGCTATTATTAATTAGCTTTTACTAATTAGCTATTACCAAATAGGATTTATGAATTAGCTATTATGAGTTAGCTATTATGAATTAGCTATTACGAATTAGCTATTAATAATTAGCTATTACTAATTACATATTACTAATTACATATTACTAATTACATATTACTAATTAGCTATTACAAATTAGCTATTATTAATTAGCTATTATTTATTAGCTATATCAATCATCACTCCCACAGTCACGCAAAGCACATGAACTCATTTGTTTTATTGACAGGTATTTGTTTTATTGACAGGTATTTAGCTTTATTTCTTAATGAGCATGCAAAGGAAGTTTACTCAGAAGTTTTCATGGCCTACATAGATACACTGAAGAAGGTATACCTTACAACTAGTTGTCATATACTTCAGTATTTACTGAATGGGTTAAGACTCATGTGCTCATGAAGGAATATTTTCAGGTTTTAATTGAAAAATTCCGAACATATATTCAATCATTGGAGAAAATGCAATTAGATGTTGCGACAGTAAACGATCTTATTGGTGTTCAAGATACAAAAAGGTTACAACTATTTTCACGGTCAAAGGAACCTCTGAAGAACCGTTCATCTGTTTTTTCTTTGGGGAATAGAGATAAAATTTTGAAGGTATTTTCATCCTGAAGCAATGAAGTCTAGTTAAGATCTTTGCAAACTTTTGGAATATCATCTCCCTCTCTTCTAAATGCTTGATTTTTTAGGAATTGGAGCAACCTGCATTAATAGCACACATAGTGGAAGCAAAGGGAGAGAAATATCCCTATGAAGTCTTATTCAGAAGCTTGCACAAGCTTTTGATGGATACTGCTACATCTGAGTACTTCTTGTTCTTTTTTCATTCTCTCTTCCTACTTTTGTTTTAAATTACTTCAACATTTTAAGAATGAAATTCAACAAAATTTTATACCATCTTTATAGCTGTAAATATATTCCTTTAGGCCTGCACCAGAACTCACTGCATGAATGCTACACCCCCTGAAGAGACAGAACACACTATGGAAAGCTATGTCTGAACTTATACAGCCACCTAAGCTTGGATGTGTCTAGTGGACTTCTAATTCAGATGCTATGAAAGAGCGTTTCAGAGCTCACATGTACACTAAGGGGGGATATATCTTGGGGAAGATCCAAGCAATTGGCATGTAACATCCCAATGAAGATGCTATGAAAGAGTGTTTCAGAGCTCACATGTACACTAAGGGGGGATATATCTTGGGGAAGATCCAAGCAATTGGCATGTGACTATATGATTGATGCTCCCAAGGGCACAGGGAATGCCCTTGTCATTTTAACAACGAGCTGAGCATGAAATGTGTGAGTAAGCATGTTGCAAATGTCATGTATGGAGGACCCCTGGAGGGTTTGGAGGAGAGTGGAATGGTGTCTGGTCCTTGTCAATAGCTGATCTTCAACCAGGTCATTGGGACCAAGCTTCACACATCCAAATGAGCTCGACAAAGAACTTGCTGAACATTCGGCTTTGTCCTTGTTCCCATTAGAATCCATTAAGGGCTGGGGTACTTTGCGTTGAATCTGCTGAGCTGATGGATACCCCAAATTAAATACATCTTGGTCTCCCTATGATATTGAAGAAACCTCGCTACCACCTGGTGTTGCAAGCCAAATACAAACTGCTAGACTTCTCTAGCTACTAAGCCAAAAATCTCTAAAACTGTTGGAGGAAAGACATCCTCTGTCAAGTACTGAAGTATTGCAGTAGTCTTTCCCTCAAAATAACTCTAGGCTATCCACTATAAGCAGCTGACATTGGAAGTGTGTAGGTTGACTTGCACAAGGTGACCTTGTGACTTGTTGTGCATTCAGCAGTACTGTCGTTTTCAACAAATGAACCTTAGCATACACACCTTAAGACTCAAAATTAGATGAATGAGAAGTAGAGAGAGAATACACAACTTGTCAAAGTGTAATAGTAAACCAAAATGCTTACCTACACTAACTGATATTCACTGACAAATAACAAAGTGTATCACTGCAAAACTGAATATGTGTTTTATGTACTGAATGTAGATGCAAAATCTGAATGTGTGCTGAATGTAGTGACAAATCTGAAGCTAGGCAGAATTTCAGGAAGTAGATACAAGAGTTTGTTCATAAAGTGCTTGAGAGGTATGAAGAGTGTGTGTATGTGAGTTTAGAGTGAATAGAAACAGTAAAGAACTATATGTACAACAAACCCTAAACTGAATAACAAGGCAGATTCCTCCTTTTGTAGCAACAAAGAATAACTGAAGATAGACTTGCTACTCACGAAATTCAGCAAGATGTTGATGGTTGGCTATCTCCTCCAAAGTTGCACCAAAAGTTAGAGCACACCTCCTCCAAAAGTTAGTCACCTCCAAGACTGATTGATCCTTGAGCTTAGGCCTCAAGAGATTTGACACTCGACAATATGTTTCCCTCTATATAACTACAAAACTGAATGTGTGCTGAATGTAGATACAAAACTGATGTGTGCTGAATGTCGTTACAAATTCTGAATCTAGACAGAATTTCGGGAACTAGATACAAGAGTTTGTTTGTAAAGTGCCTAAGAGATATGAAGAGTGTGTGTATGTGGGTTTGGAGTGAATATAAACAATTGAGAACTGTTTGTATAGCAAACCCTAAATTGAATAACAAGTAAGATTCCTCCTTGTGTACCAACAAAGGAAGAATGACTGAAAATAGACTTGCCACTCACAAAATCAGCAAGAGCTGAATGGTTGGCTCCAAAATCTCCTCCAAAACTACACCAGAAGATAGATCAAACCTCCTCCAGAAGTTAGAACACCTCCAAGCTAGATGATCCTTGAGATTGATGCTCAAGAGATGCGAAGAACTGAGCCCTAAGGCCTTCTTATATAGGCCTCCAAACTGATCCACGAAAATAGCTACGAAAAATCACCTAAAAAGCCAAAAAAGCTTGCACTAACTTAAAAAAGCGATCTTCTTTTGGGTTTTTAAAAATTTTCTTTTCTGACAGAAAATTCCAACGATTTCCCTAATTAGCCATCAATTGAGTTGAGAACTTGCTTTTCTTGCTGTACAGACTCAGAGAAACAATATCATATAAAAACCATTTTGGCAGAAATTAGGGTAGGGTCTTCTATCATTTCTGGACCTCTGATGACTTAATATTATATACCAAATTAAAACTCTTCCGAAGTACTAATTGATGAGCTCATAATAATTTTTGACCTTCTGTGGCCAAGATTTGGCTAAGTACCAAAAGTTCGGGCTGCTGGAAATTAGGGTTTTATGCTATTCTGACATTGTTTCCAACACCCTTCCACTCTTGAAGGGTTAACAAACAAGTGGTATAGTCAGTATGGAGAAGATCACTTTCAAACTTGGAAGGCTTTGAAGACAAGTTTCATTGTAGCATTTTGACCAGGTATTTATATTGAGAGGACGCTAGATGAGTTACAAAATTTGACCTTACGTGCAGGAGAAACATTTTTGGAGCTCATGACAGGGGGCATGATCCTTGGTGGCAAGGTTAACCAATGCTTTGGGATTTCAAATCAAGAAATGGGTAGAGAAGGCCCTTCCAAGGACTGCACAACAAAAGCTTTGAGAACTTCTCCAGCTGGATGCCACTCCTAGAGAATTGGAAGCAACAACAATAAGAATAGAAGAAGTGTAGATCCATGTGTGCAAACTTTGAGTAAATCGTCAAATTTCATATATCAATGCACATACTTCTATTGTAGATTTGAGCTTGTAACCTTGTGTGAATCAACTCCAAAGAAGTGCAATCCTCATGGATTATCCTATGCTCTATTTGATTGGCCAAAAGTCTCTCTTTTCTTGTATAAAAACATCTCCTTTTTTATGGACTTCAAGGCTCACTTTATGCTTATTAGTGCATGTAGGAGAGTCTCTCTCTCTCTCTCTCTCTCTCTCTCTCTCTCTTTCTCTCTCTCTCTTTGCCCCCCCCCCTTTCCCTCTCCTCCTCCCCCCTCTCTCTCTCTCTCTCTCTCTCTCTCTCTCTCTCCCCCCCCCCCCCCCCCCCCCCCCCCCCCCCCCTTCCTTCCCTTTCTCCCCCTCTCCCTCTTGCCCTCGCCCTCGCCCTCTCCCTCTCCCCCCCTCTCTCTCTCTCTCCCCCCCTCTCCCTCTCCCCCTCCCCCTCCCCCTCCACCCCCCTCCCCCTTCCCTCTCTCTCTCTCTCTAAATATCTCTCTCTATCTCTCTCATTTTCTAAAATTTGAATTTGAGTCTATTGGTTTATGTTAGAACTTAGTATCAAGTAATACTAATAACCAGTATTAGAGTTATGTTGAAACTTGAAATCTTGATTGTGTATCCTGTATGTTTTAACTAACAAATGATTTGTAAATTATGCACACATGACATCGCATTGTAGTTCTTGATCAATGGTTATTGATTCTTGGTATGCAAAGTTCAAACATTTAATTGTTGGATTACAATTTAGGGATTTTTGAATATTGAATCTTGATTTTAGAATTAGTTATGAATCATGATATATGTATAGATGTATATGACATATCATATATGTATATATATGTGTACATATTTATATGTGTAGTGTATATATAGTATATGTATGTTTATGTATAATATATATCATACATGTTGTAAACATAAACCGTACTACAATCCCATGCCATAGCTAGACTATATGAGATGCATCCTACTGGACTGGATGTGACTGTTATGGCCCTCATATCTCATGTCTCTAGATAGTATCAAATATCCGTCTCTGAGTGGGTGATGAAACAGCCACGTAGGTCTTAGAAGAGTCAAAAAGGAATAGGGCGATGCTGAGAAGGTGAGACAATGGATTATTGATGGGCCAGATCCATCTCCATTCTGCTTTGCTTGAACAAGAAGATTCAAGAGAGCAAAACAAGGAATTTGGCTGATATTTGTACAGTGTCTTTGGGGCATTCAAGTTTCAAACCCAAAATGTCAAAGGGCTCTCATGGTGCCTGAAGTTGCTGAGCAGCCACCTTCTTTAAGCTTAAAGGGGGCTAATACTGTAGGACATCATCAGAGTTGAGTGAAGAGAGCAGGATGAGACTTAGCTGACCTGTGAAGAGAGCAGGATGAGACTGAGCTGACCTGCGATGAAAGGGTATCTGCACTTTTCCCTAGGGTGTTCAAATGCAGAGGTTGCTAGAAAGAGGAACCCTAAAGAGCAGCTGGATAAACAGTTCTGAGAACGGCAGTGCTAAGCAAGTGAGATGACCAGCTGCACATCGAAGTGAAGAACAATGAGATTGAAGCTAGAGGGAGGGGAGTATTGGTAAGGTAGGAGGTTCCACACAACTGTAGCTTGGAAACTGGTGAGATAGGAAAAGACAGAGAATGATAGCAGACGGATTGTCAGGCCACAGCAGATGCTTGATTTGTTTTTCCTTATTATAGATTATCTTTCATAAATATTTTCACTGTTCATATGCTTATAAAGCTAACAATGTTTCACATGTGGCTCTCCATATTTCGAGGTTAACACTCTTATTTCCCTCCTCCCTTTTCATTTTCAGGTATCTGTTCTGCCATAGCTTTTTTGGAGATGATGCCATTTTCCTTGAGATATTTGCAGGTGATTCTTCTGTCATTGTGAAAGTAGCTTTAGGGTACGTACTTTTTGTTGCGTCCAACTAACTACCGTTTTATAATGAGGACTATCATGTGTGTTGCTTCATTTACTCATCCATTCCTTGGTTAAATTACTTTCAATTCTGAGTGTATGGTCTGTTTTTATTTTGGAAATAGAGGAAGCAAACTCTAACACTTCAAAATGTGTGTTTATTGTACTGGTTATAATCACCATGCTTGAATTTCAAAGGACCATTTGGTGTTATTGATGAGCACTTGAATTCAGTTCTCCCAAATAATTATGATGCAATTGGTTTGATGCTTATGATAAGGATTACCCATCAACACCAGGCATGTAGATGTCTTTTTATCTTATTTACTGTTAAGGAAATAATAGATAGCAGGGCTTCTTCAGATTGCTTAGGGAGAAGTCCTAGCATATCTCCTTTGATTTTATATATTCTACCTGTAGCTTATAATGTCAAGGAGGAGAATCCCTTGTTTCGATCCATATTTGGACAAGGTGAGAAAACAGGTTCAACTATTTTTCTTTTTTCTTCAATAAATAATCAAGAAACTGAAAAGAAAATTGGCATCAGGTTAATCTTATGCTGTGGCCAAGGTTCAAAATGGTCTTTGACCTGCATTTGTCTAGCATTCGTTCTGCAAACATTTGGGCTTTGTGGGAGAATGATGTGCACGCACATTATGTGATGCGTCGATATGCAGAGTTTACAACTTCTCTTCTTCAACTTAATGTGGAATATGGTGATGGTCAGGTGGGAGGCTTATGCTTTGTGTAGGCTCATTTTTTTTTACATATTGCAACAGAAAAGACAATTATCTCTACGTCTTTTATTTCACTTGTTCTAGAAAAACTCCGGCAATGACTGTTATGGGTATCCATTTGGAAGATTCAGCACAACATTCTGTCTTGCTCATGAATTTCCTGTCACTTTATTCTTTACTTTTTAACTTCTAAGGACTTATATTTATTTTTTATTGTTTACTTCATATTTAACTCTATCAAATTTTTTCCCATTCATTCTTTTTCTGTTTATTTTATAGTGTTTTATCTCAATTTTATCTTTTTATACTAACTTTTGCTGTATTTTTATGTTTGTAATGTTTCTATGTTTGTCTTTCTGATGCCTAGTTTGTAAGTTTGGATGATTCTGAACGTACGAGGGTACATGCAGTTTAATAAAAGTGTTTCACACAGCTGAAAATTCGTAGCATCTAATATTGGATGATTTCCTTCTGAAAATCTGAACATGTTTATGTTTTTATATAATGGATTCAGTCCTGTCATTCGTTGTTGAGGTTTTGTAAAGAAAAATCTTCCTGTTATATTCGGTTGAATAAATCCTGGTTGTGAATACATGTTGAAGATTAATGTTTGGAGAAGGCACCTTTGATGCATTGTTGCCATTTCGTTCTAGGTGAAATTGTCTTTTTCTTGCTGCTTGTTCTTCTGACGTGCTATACATGCAGCTGGACTCGAATTTGGACAGACTTCGTTTATCAGTTGATGACTTACTAATCAAGATAGCAAGATGCTTTAAGCATCAGAAGCAGCAAACCATTTTTCTGATCAATAATTATGATATGGTACTCTCAGTCTTCAAGGTTATTTTTAACCCTCCAATGTTCTTCATATCTGTTTCCAAAAAGGGAGAAATATTTGAAAAGAAAACATGCAAAGTTCATTCACCTTTGTTATTCCTTGTGATTGATGTTCATCAGCGCTTAAGAGCCAATCAATAAGTAATGAATGATGCACAGGAAGCTGGAATTAGAGAATCAAGAACACAGCAGCAGTTCGAGGAGCTTCTGAAGAGCAGCCAGACAGTGTTTCTGGTAAAATTCACTACTCAATGATCTTCATTCAGTTAATGTCAATAAGCCAATACTTTTCTAGGTTCAAGAATTCAGTATTTACATTTGAGGATGCACTTAATTTATTGAAGGTTCTGAATATTCATTTTTCATGATCATATAGGAAGCAATCCTTTTGGAGCACTTCCCACAGCTGATAATGTTTGTTAAGACAAGGACAGGTATCAAGTATAGGAAATATCACAAATGAAAAAATCTTAAACAATAAATAATCTCAATTCTCGTTTTGTTTGTCACTTTTAGGAGATAACACTGCATCAAGTAGTAGGCAGCCTATCAAAGTTGAAGAGGTGGAACCGTTAATCAAAGGCTTTGCAGAGAGGTGGAAAAGGGATTTTGGGTTGATCCATGAAGAGATCATTACTTCGTTTAGTAACTTGCTCTGTGGAATGGAAATTCTTAGGTTGACATTGACTCAGTTTTTATTATATTATTCCCGTTTCTCTGATGTTGTTCGACAGATTGATGTAGGTGACGTACTAAAAGTAAAATTAGTTTCTGTAAACTCTATCATGTATGAGATGAAAAACTATTCCAGGACATTTTGAACTTTCGTTTGCTGAAGCATTAGGGAAAATGAAAATGAAAATCGAATTTGCAGATTCCCTGAGGCGGCAATCAAAGATCTTATCTTAAATGTCCAGAACGCTATACTAGGTAAGGGCATGGTTAGTTTTTTCTTCTGGAATACGATCAGCATGATTCAATCTAAAGTTCTGGATGAAGGTATTGGGTAGGACAGCAAAGAAAACGGGCCTAGTGTCCAAAATGTGTCGTGTCTTTAGATTGTCAAATAAGCTGATTCATACTGATTTTGAAGTGAAAAATAGCATTCTTATCATGCGATGCAAAGATAATTTTATACATGCGGATTTTAATGAACAATGGTTGAACACCAAACATATTTCCTGCCAACATATTCCGACTTGTCCACAATTCCAGATCAGATGCTTCATGTTCTCCTAGTTAGCGCAACCTGGGGATTTGAAGAGCACTGTAGATGGATTGTGCATGACCATGTAAACACGCACATTGAAGTTTTCAAGGGATGATTATAGAGGAAAACTCAACTCCACAAAGGAGCACATTGTTGCCAAACATGCTTGATCATTTGTGGTGAGCACGCATTGGCCTTGAATAGACCTAATCATTTGTTTCAAAACAATCCATCATCAAGGAGGTGTAGAATTTCCATATAAATGATGGTAGCGGAACCCCAAGCGATGTGCAAATTTTGTACCTATGTTCAATTTCAGTATTGGTAGAGAACCAATAAAAAAAGATTGATTTGCAATGTAGCCACGTGCCGCTGTGAATTGCTCCAAGTCTGCTTTTTGCATGTTGTGAAGGATGGAAGACAATGGGCTCAAGTGTGTTGGTAGCATCAAGAAAAACAATCTCCATGTTTTAAGTACATATTCTTGCTCTTGAGCACTATTATTCAGGTGGTATGACATAAGACAAATGGCTATTGGAAGAGGCAAATGATCAATATGGTGACCTTTTGAAGTCCCTTCACTTTGAGATATGAAGGAACTTTTTGATATTAACCCAATCTATAATGTCAAAGGATTTTGTAAAGTCCCTTTGAAGAATCAATGAGCTGTGATTCATCGCTTGGGCAATATCCAACATAAGAATCACCATAAAGATGTTGGTCTAGTTTGATGAATCTTGTCTCAATTCTATGATTGTAATTAGACAAAGGATTTCATTATGAGATCAAAAGTTTTAGTTACGTTCTATGAAGAATCCCATGATAGTAATGTGTACCAAACGCTGAAATTATTTTGTATACAATCAAGTGTGGAATGAAAGAGGCTCATTTTTTAACTACAAATCTTACTAACATATGATAAGCACATAGCATTTTGCGATGGATGCATGATTGAACTAATGTACACATATACATGCTATAATGAGATTGGTCCAAAAACATGTACATTTATACATGCTTTTTTGCTTAGAAAATGTTATTTTTTTATCTCATTCATGTACAAGACATAATCCAAGGAGATCAATAAGGGGTAAAGCCACAAAGAACCAAGTTATCAAGGTGAAGGATATGAGATTCAATGCTAATTTGCCTTCTATTAGTGCATTTTTAAGCTTTCAAATGAACCTTAGCATGCATAGTCACAAATGTTCCACAATAGAAGAATATGAATTTGCAATGTTTTTATATACCAAAAAATGTTGTTTTGGGAAACCCATCTATTAAGAAAAATAATTGGTTTTCTCAATCAAGCCCTGATGCATTTGGAGTCCTATGAAGAATGCTTCAAAAGATCAATGGTGGAATTGGATTTGGGATAAGGGGATCTCAGATATGGGGGATTGTGACTTTGAAGAAACTCTCTTGTTTGCATGCAACCCATAGGTATCCTCCATTAGAAGGAATCCCATTGTGCAAGGGAAGACGTGTCAATAGAGCCTTCTAGATCTCTTCTTTTCTTGATGGAGGAGACACAATCTTGCAACACAGAGTACGAAGTAGGTAATCACTTCCCATCAAAACCAAGAGTTTGGTTCTTGTATTTTTTCAGGCATGTATATATTCAACGGAACAAAATGATCATAGCAATAACTAAAACTAAAGGCAAGGTGATATGTAAGCCCTAATTAGTGCAATTTTTTCTTTTGGACCATGTAAATGAGTTCCATGTACCTTAAATAGCATAGTAATTATGCAATAGAACTCATTTATTTGCATTTGCGCCAAGTTAGCGAGGAAGAAAATTATGAAGGAGAAAATATGAAAGGATGATTCACCACCCAGATGATTCATGTGTTTGATTATCATTTCATTTCAAATGCATGAACATCATTTTCTTAGGGAAAATAATAGTAGGGGTCCTTTTAGAGTGCACTTCATAAGAAACATGGGAGTTAAGTCTTCCATGCACTACAATTCCATGATCCATAAAGTATCTCATAAGATTGCATTGTTTTTTTTTTGCAAGCATGAAATTTTTGGACAAAGATGTGTGACATGCCTATTGATTGAAAATTCCATAAGCCAAAGACCTCCCTAAGTTCATGGATGCATAATGCATTTCCAAGATCTATTCATTTTTCTCTACAATAGAGCCATAAGTAGATGCTTGTTTGACATGGCATGGAAGTAGGGTAAAAGAAAGAAGAAAAAGAGGTGGATGATGGGAAAAAAGCAAAGGAATGGAGCTATAAGTAAGCAATGAAATTAGAATCCATTTATTTCTTCTTGGAAAGGATCAATTTTTATCAATCCACTTTTGTGTTCAATGATCTTCGTAAGACAACTAGATTGTGTCCTTAATGTGCATTTTTAATAATCAATTTGTTAAAGTGCATCACATAAGAGTTTTCTACCTAGTCCAATATCAAGTTTGATCAAACAGGAGTTCAAGGAATCAATATAAAAGTGAACTTCATTCATTTGTAAAGGTATTGTTTACTTAGTTCTAAAAGAAGAGTATTTCTTGTTGTAATCTTCTGAGTTTCTTTTCTCAAATTTTTCTCCTTGTCTAGAGTTATATGGCATGCCTATTGCTTGACAAAGATGTCTTGGATTATAATACATCTATATGTTGTCTCCTTTTTGTTATTTCTTGTGTGTTGAACACCATGATCAATGATGTGAAGGTATGTCATTTCATTGATCTATTTTTTTGATGTGAAGCTATGAGGTGCATGCACTTTTTACGAGTCTAAAGATCGGGAAAGCGTCTCATCAAGAACTTTCCAAGGAACCTAATATTTCTAGGTTTGCTTTTCTAGTTGAAAACCTATGCGTTTCTTATTTGTTTGGATCCATAAAAACAAGTCTACGTGATTAGTTGTGTTTGAGGTAGGCATGGAGATTTGAGTTGTACATGGGCTTTAGATTTGTACAATTATCACACTAGGCTCATGCCTTCATGCAGTAATCAAGTTGCAATTGTGTCAATCCATCACTATATTATCACCTAGATATTTGAGGTAGAAGTGCACCAAGCCTTCTGAGTCTAGATGAATCCTACAGATTTGACTTTTTTCAAAGATTGCTCAATTAATGGCCACTCATATGATGGTTTACACTTGTATTAGAGTGGCATTGAAATAAGGCTTCACAATGTAGTAGCAAGTTAATCATTACAACATACTAGTTGTGATTTCACAACTTTTAAGATTGCAACCAAATTAGGATTTAAGGATAGAGGAAGGAAGGGATAGATCATTGGGGAGAGATGCATTCACATAGATCACATATCTCCTTTTGCATAGTTATTATGTTTTTTATAGAACAAGTTGATTGTTTATGAGTTAAAGTCATCATTGATATGAGAGAGAAATGATTTTAAGGTGAAATAGATCATGTATTATGGAAGCATTTTGTATAGTCGAAAAATTTCCAAGTACAAGTGTGTATTTTCAAGTATCACAATACATTGATTGAGCAAGTACTGTGATGCTCACTCCTAGTTAAGTATCACGATGTATGGACGTGAGTGTCATGGATATTTGGATATTCATGAATACTTCTTAAGGGTTGCAATATTTGATTCGTGAGGATGCAAAAACTCTGGTCAAGTATTGTGTCATGGAAACAAAATATTATGGTTGTTGGGAAGTGTTATCTATCACATTGGAAACATTGTGATAACTTGCAAAGATCATTGATGCTTATCGTTGTCTTCAAAATACCATGGGTCATCCATCATAAGTCCTAAGTATCATGTATTGTGAGCCTCAAGTATCAAATCATTTAATCCCCATATCATTGTGTAGAAGCTCATCTATCCTTGAGTCGAAGTATCATTTATGACAAGTATCAAGGAAAGTACAAGTATCTCTCAAGAGTATTTGTTTTTCAAGATGTTTGGCTAAGTTATAACTTGCTTGAAATCCCAATACATGAAAAACCTTTTTATGAACAATGTTTTCTAAGAGTTAAAGATATAGTTTGGAAAAGTAGATGAGAATTATTTTTATCTACACTCGAGATCTCGAAAGAGAATCATTAGCGACTCAAAGAGACCTAAAGGAAAAGTAGGAAGAGAAGTGACATAGAATTGATCCAAGAAATTTTCTTAAGCTGGTGAGAATATGGCGAGTTCTTTGAGTAGAGATGAGGCATATGAAAAAGAGACAACTTGTAAAAATGTTGCATTCTACGTACACAAATAATAGAATTATCTAAATATATATTAGTACGACTTTTAGATAGGTGGCCCAACTAACGAACATTCAAAGATAGCCACCTTTGAAGTCAAGTACATAGATGGAAACAATATCCATAGGGAAGAAATAATGCACATAATCATTAATGACCCTTCAATTTTGGGTCAAAGAGAGGAAGTCGATTCAAAGGCAAGGAATAAGAAGCCAACACCTATAAGGATGAGATAATAAATATGTTTTGGCCTAGAAAGACTAAGGAAAAACAGAGGTACTAACACATGAGATAGCAAGAGATAAAAAGGTTTGAGAAAGGCTTCAAAGTCCTTGGAACATGGATTCTAAAACTCCGAATACCTTTTAGGATTTTTTTTCTCTTTTGAATCTACACAACACTGTGACCAATCAACCACCAAGCTAAGAGTTAGATAGAATCACAAGTGCAAAATAGGCATGAAGAACGACTATGATAGTTTAGGGTACCCTTATGACCATGTGGTGAAATCAAGCACATGCTCAAATCAGAGCAAGTGGATGAGTTGATCACTCTATAAGATTCTATAGGTTGATCTAGTAGGCCCAATACATACATGGTTTAATTTTTAGCTTGCATGAGATGATTCACCTATTAATAATGACTAATAAGTTTGTGTCAAATTCAAAAAAGATATTTTTTTTCCATACCAAAGAGTTCACAAAATGGGTCCCAAGATGAAAGAAAAATTCCAATGAGATCCCAAATCAAGGAAACATTTTGAAACATAAAGAATAGGCAACTAATTAAGTACATGCAATGATTCCACACAAAAGGTGGCATGTGTTAATATATGTGTGTATATTAGTAAACTTGGTCTATATATATATGTAAAATTGGGCCAACAGAGTAAGAGCCCCATTTTTGAAACAGTTCAAATGAAAGTATATAAGTTAGTGGAAATTGATTTGTAACTTGTGATTTTTCGACAATTAATAGGAATTGCAACATGGAGAGTAATTAGCAACATCTCATTGAAAAATTGGCCACCATACCCTATAGATTTTTCTTTTTTCACAATGAAAGCCTGAGCATAATTGCCACTAGTTGATCCCACAATGGGCTTTAATCAGCATCAAAAAAGTTTGTGTTTAGGACATACCTAATCAAATTAGGCTAATAGATAATTTTATAGTCAAATGTTGAGATAAAATGACCATGTGAGATTAGGAGCCCATGAAGTGGAACTATTCACTAAGCAGAAAAGAGTTCAATGATTGATGGGAAAGATAAATTTTCATCCCAATAGATATTGACAAAATTTTTGAGAATCAATTAGAACCAAACACTCATACTTTGTAATGAAACTATTTTGTGATTAGTATAATACATGGGTTGATGTCAAGCCATGGAAGTTCTCCACATGAGGAAATTTTCATTCATCCATCCTAATGCATCCAAAAAAAGATGAAATGGATTCTCCAACTTAGGGGCTTGAAGCATAGTAGCATGTGTTAGATGTTTCTTAAGTATTAAAGGTCATTGTGTGTTTGATTTTCTTTTTTTGTAAGGAATTTTGATAATTGAGAATTCATCTTTTGGATTAACTTGAAGTAATTTGAAATTACAATTGAAGATGGGTATAGCACCCATGGGACCCTCCAAAATCCCACAAAGCAGGGGTTGGATGTCTAGCAACTACTAGCATATAGAGCCCGAAGTCCCACCATGGTAGACATTAAGAAGGGAGGAGCCTAAATCTAGACTAGGTAATTGATTTGTACTTGGTAGCGTGAAGGTCCAACATCTCCCAAAGGGATTGGTTTTAACATCTCTCCACCTATGGCAATGGGTATCCGACTACATTAGGGTGAAAAACGACAAAAAAACGGTTGTGTAAGGATTTCAATTGGTTTGTTTAATTTGGTTAATGTTGTCAAATCGTTTCAAAAAATTATGTGTACGTTCATTTAAAACATATCTTATGCAAATATATTAGTTTTGTAAGAGAGAGAAAGTTCATGTGATAATCATGAAAAGTGATATGCCTCAAAGTTTATGCTCATCGAGCGCTCACCGAATTTCAAGTTGCTCTTGTTCTTCGACTTATATAATGTGTATTTAGTACATTCTACACTTTTTTACTCTACTCTCCATAGTAGATCTGCTTCTCTCTTTCTCCTGAATCTGGACAATTTCGCCATGGAGAATCTCAATCCAAATATTCTCACTGAAGTTTCATCCAACGGAAGTCTGCATGATAAGTTCCGTATCAACATTGTTGGTGCAAGGCAATCAACAATTGAAGTTTTGAAGTCAAGGATTGAAGAAAAGATCAAGTCATGAAGCAAGAAGAAAGTATATGTTCAGAGAATGAAGATATGTATACATAGGTACATTAACTTGGAGTTAATTCACTTATACTTTTGTATATTTATGAGCTTTTACATATTTGCCTATATATACAAGGAAAAATCTCGGGGCAAATATGAGAGAGCATGTGAATGGGAAATTAGAAGTTGTATGAGTCATTAGACACTTTAGAAGTGAGTAAGATCTCTCTCATCACTCAAATGTAAAGTTTTCCAGAAATGAAGAAAAGTTGCACCCGATATTTCTGAGAGTTCTCCTTATGTGTTATATCTTTTGTGAAATGCTTTTGTATAAGTCTAAGTCTATAGTTGATTGACCTCTGTACAAATTTTTAGCTTCTAATTGTGATCAGGCTGAGAGAATTGAGTGTAGGAACATTTACATGTGTAAATGTAAAGAAGAGAAGTTGTAGGAGGCACAAAATTCAATGCTAATGTTTTGGTCAGTTCTCCTTTCACAGTGTAAAGTTTTGAGCAAGCAAGCACTCATTCTTTAAGTTGGAAGGTAAGGTACCTATGGCTAAAAGCATTTGATTAAACAGGTTCTACTTTGGGAGAACCAAGGTTTAGAAGTTGCAGGTGTCAAGTCGAGTGTAAATAACTATAGTTTTAGACATAGGTGACTTGCTAATATCATTTCTCAAGATCTACTAAGTCTTTTGGAATGATTTAACTTGGAGGTGCGTAAACTGTAGGCGACACCTTGTGCAAAGTTTTATAAAAAACTTTACACATTTGATAAGTCAATGAGTGAGTTATGTGCAGCAGACTTTTTGTGTAGTCACCTTCTTCACAGTTTGTTCAAGATTTTGGAAATTGAGTATTGATCCTCCAAATTGGTGAAGGTTTTAAGTTATTCTTGATATAGAGGTGCTCTAACTTCAAGAATAACTTGTTCTTTTGGAGATTAACACTCTCCATTAGTGGTATCAGAGCAGGAAGCATCAAAATTGAAGAAAGGAGGACCCCGACTGCTAGAGTTATAAAGAATTCAACATTTGAAGATAGAAAGGGTGAAAGCTTGAAAGCAAAGCTTGAAAAGGAGGCCAGAAGATATCAAGGAAGACAAAAGGAACTTCATTTGAAGCAAAGGTAACCTTATTCTTTATAAAGCTTGAAGGATTTAATACACAGGTGAAGAAAGGATGGGAGATTCTCTTCAGATAGAGAAATTGGATAGAGAGAACTATCCAGAATGGTCAATGAGGATGGAAGCTCATCTTATGAGCAAAGACTTGATAGGTTATATTACAGGTGAGGAAGAAAAGCCTCAGTTCAGAGATCCTAGTGTTCCAACTAGGGATGAATTGTCAGATTTGAAGACTTGGATGAAGAGAGATGCTCAAGCTGGGAGCATTATCTATATGGGAGTTAATGACTACTTGCTACCTCACATTAGAGGTCTTGAAAGTGCAAGTGATATATGGAATGCTTTGGAGGAGCATTTCCAAAACACCACAAAGTCAAGGAAGGCATCCTTGTGGGCAGAGTTTATCACATTCAAGAAGAAGGCATCTCAATCCATCTCAGATTATGTAACAAGGATGAAGGATATTGCAGATGCATTAGGAGCAGTTGATGAAGATATTGAGGAGGATAAATTGGTAAGGCAAATCCTCACAGGTTTGAGAGGTGATGACAAATGGAAGCCGTTCATTTTGTCTATTGAATTATCACTAGATCATTTTACTCCTGATTTAAATCAATTGCTAGGACACATGCTAACCTTTGAGCAGGATGTCAAAGGTGAAAGTGATAAAAGTGCAGGTCAAGCAATGTATTCAAAGGATAAGAAGAAGAATAGCAAAGGGAAGCAACAAGCAAATGAAGATGAAGGTACAACTAGCCAAGCTAACTTCCTAAGAGGAAGAGGAGGTGGCAAAGGTAGAGGAAGAGGCATAAGTAATAAAGATGGAGTCAACGCTTGCTGGATTTGTGGTAAGACAAATCACTTAGCTCATGTTTGTTGGCATAATACTCAGAATAATGGTGGATATAATCAGAACTTTAATTCAAGAGGAAGAGGTGGCAGAAATCAAAGACGTAATTTCAGAGGTAGAGGTAGTAGAGGCTATTTTGGAATAAATGCAGGTAGAGGATTCCAAAGCCAACAATACAACAATACCTACTACAATTATGCTTGAGATCAGAAGGAGGATTCAACATTGATTATGAATGCAACTTGTGAAAGGAAAAGTGAAGACCAAAGAGTCTTCTACATTGACTCAGGGTGTAGCAATCACCTGAGTGGCAACATAGCTTTGATGATTGATTTGGTGAGTAAGTTAACTAATCATGTAGTTCAAACAGGTGACAATACAAAGCACAATGTGAAGTCATGCTACCAGATGGATCACTATCTATGTGATCAAAGATAAGTCAGAGGTATTCAATACATTCAAACATTATCATGTGTATGTAGAGAGAATTACAGGTCAAAAGTTGAAGAGACTAAGGTCAGATGGAGGGGGAGAGTATTTCTCTAATGAGTTCAGTAATTACTTGTGGAATGCAGGTATAAAAAGGGAAATTACTTGCATGTATTCTCCTCAACAAAATGGTGTAGCAGAAAGGAGGAATAGAACTCTTGTTGAGTTTGCAAGATCCATGATGGAGGAAAATTGCCCAAATTATTTGTGGGCTGAGGTTGTAAATACAACCACATATTTGGTCAATAGATTACCATGTAAAACTTTGCAGGGTATGACCCCATATGAGGCATGGTGGAGTAGGAGACCTACTCTAGATCATTGCAAAGTATTTGGATGTTTGGCATATGCATATGTGCCATCTCAATTAAGGCACAAATTGGAACCTAAAGCTGAAAAGTATGTGTTCATTGGATATGACGATAAGCAAATGGCATATAGGTTGTGGAGTCCATCCACAAAACAATTTCTTGTGTCAAAATATGTTACATTTGATGAGCAAGGTACTTGGTATGCAAGTACAATTAATATTTATGCAGGTGATGAAGAAGTTGTGAATCAAAAGAAAGGTAAATCAAAGGTTCAGATATTTGATGAAGAGGAGAACAATGAAGTACAGGTTGAAGTTAAAGAAGTGCCAAGGTTTGATCGAGAATGTGATGAACCAGAAACCTCAAGAAGTGGAGAACTCAGAAGGTCATCAAGACACAAATGGCAACCTACAAGGTATAGCTATGACAGTTCTTTTTTGGCTACCAAAGATTATGCTTATATGATAAAGGCAGATGAAGACCCTTCTACATATGAAGAGGCAAAAGGTAAGGAAAATTGGGAGAAAGCTATGCAAGAAGAGTATGATGCATTGATGGAGAATCACACATGGAGATTAATGACTTGGGAGACTTGTCATATTTCTTGGGCATGGAGATCTCATACACTCAACATGGAGTGTATGTAACTCAAGAAAGGTATTTGAAAAACTTGTTGATCAAGTTTAAAATGGATGATTGCAGGATAGCACCTACTCCAATGGAGGCGAATCACAAATTGATTAGATATGGAGGAGAAGAGTTCAAGGACATGAAGCTATATCAAAGTTTGGTTGGTAGTCTGATCTATGCTACATTAACTAGGCCTGGTTTGTTATATGCAATTGGAGTATTGTCTCAATTCATGCATTGTCCTAGGAAAGAACATTGGGTTGCAGGACAAAGAGTGTTGAGATACATTAAGGGTACACTCAAAGAATGTTTGTATTATGGTTTTACATCAGATACAAACATTAAGATTTATAGTGATACAGATTGGGAAGGTAAATCTTGATGATACGAGATCAACTTATGGATACTTGTGTTATGTGGGAGATAAGTTAATTTCATGGTGTTCAAAGAAACAACACAGAGTTGCTTTATCATCCACAAAGGATGAGTACAAAGGTTTGGTTGAAGCTGCAAAGGAAGTAATATGGCTTAAGACTCTTATGAAGATTTTTGACATCCCCACTATTCATGGAGATAACATGAGTTCATTGTATTTAGCTGCTAATCTTGTTTTTCATGCCAGGACTAAACACATTGAGATTCAGTATCATTTTTTAAGAGAGAAGGTGATGGATAAAGAGATTGAAGTTATACATACTTCAACAAAAGATCAGATAGCTGATATGCTAACCAAAAGCTTGGATGGACCAAAGCTACAAAGATTCAAAGACATGGAAGGTATAAAGAAGATAGAGAAAACCTCAATTGATGATTGAGGGGGAGCTGTTGGTGCAAGGCAATCAACAATTGAAGTTTTGATGAAGTTTTGAAGTCAAGGATTGAAGAAAAGATCAAGTCATGAAGCATGAAGAAAGTATATGTTCAGAGAATGAAGATATGTATACATATGTACATTAACTTAGAGTTAGCTCACTTATACTTTTGTATATTCATGATCTTGTACATATTTGCCTATATATACAAGGAAAAATGTCGGGGCAAATATGAGAGAGCATGTGAATAGAGAAATTAGAAGTTGTATGAGTCATCAGACACTTTAGAAGTGAGTAAGATCTCTCTCATCACTCAAACGTAAAGTTTTCCAGAAATGAAGAAAAGTTGCGCCCGATATTTTTGAGAGTTCTCCTTATGTCTTGTATCTTTTGTGAAATGCTTTTGTACAAGTCTAAGTCTATAGTTGATTGACCTCTGTACAAATTTTCAGCTTCTAATTATGATCAGGCTGAGAGAATTGAGTGTAGGAACATTTACATGTGTAAATGTAAAGAAGAGAAGTTGCAGGAGGAGCAAAATTTGATGCTAATATTTTGGTCAATTCTCCTTCCACAGTGTAAAGTTTTGAGCAAGTAAGCACTCATTCTTTAAGTTGGAAGGTAAGCTACCTATATCTAAAAGCATTTTATTAAACCAGTTCTACTTTGGGAGAAGCAAGCTTTAGAAGTTGCAGGTGTCAAGTTGACTGTAAATAACTATAGTTTTAGACATAGGTGGCTTGTTAAGATCATTTCTCAAGGTCTGTTGAGTCTTTTGGAATGATTTAGCTTGAAGGAGGTGCGCAAACTATAGGCGACACCTTCCGCAAAGTTTTATAAAAAACTTTACACATTTGATAAGTCAATGAGTGAGTTATGTGCAACAGACTTTCTGTGTAGTCACCTTCTTCACAGTTTGTTCAAGATTTTGGAAATTGAGTATTGATCCTGTTGATGTGTAAAACACCACAAGAAATGAATTAATGTGACACTAAAACACCTCTATGGTCACCATTAACTCATTGCCACTCCAAACTTTGAGAAATGATAGCCGAAACCAAGAACTTTGCTTCTTCAGATTTTTCTAGTCACTAAAATGACATACCTTCAGTATTTTTCTAATTTCTCTTAGCTCAAATATTATTTCTCCAAGATCTTCTATAGGCTGAAACTAGAAAAATAGAGCATTCCAATAAGCTATCATATGCATGAAATGGATCTCTAGAACTCAAGTTATGGCCTTCACAAGATGACCCTATATGACCTTCCAAAACTGGAAATTTTGCCTGTTTTAGTAAATTTAGCTGTTTAAGAATAAAAATTCGATGCCTAGCATCGACTTGCAACCATAAGTTGATGTCGGGCGTCGACTTTGAGCTTTTTCAGCCACTTTTTCAACACCAGAATTAGCCTCTTTTACACACACATGAACAAGACCACTTTTATGTGGGAAGTCGATGCCAGGCATCGACTTTATGGTAAAACTCGATGCCAGGCATCGAGTTGCTCCACAAACCTCATGATTTTAAGAAGTTTCATCAGTAGATAAAAGTCAGATATGAAGATAAGGACTTATCAGCTAGGATTCGATGCCAGGCATCGACTTCTCGCATAAAACTCAACCTTTCAACATACATTCGATGCCAGGCATCGACTTGCTTGGAAAACTTCAACCTTTCAAATCATTACATAGAAGACAAACACTGGAGATGGTGGAAGAAGACTTATACACAGAACTTTAACTAGTTCTTGTCATAACTATGAAAACTCAGAAATACACAGGTGCTTTCTCACGCAGAGAAGCTCGACTATTCTCAGTCATACAAAATGAGTTCTAACTCACTCTCTCATTGTCTTCTCTTTTTCTTTCTCTCACCGCGTTAGTTAATACAAACTAACTTATATAGATTTTCTCATTCCCGTGACTTTTTTAAAAAACTTCTAGAACTAAAGTGAACTAACTTTACAAGTATAATACACTTGTGAATTTGTCCCTTCACATAAGCATGTGGTTTTCTTCTAAAGCTTTGACCTTCAAATATATGTCCAATTAGTGAGTGTTTCTCCAACAGCTCCCCTCAATCACTAATTGACATTCTCTGTTTCTTCATATCATCTTCTTTTTCTTTTACTCTTGCCATGCTTTTGAATCTGCTGGTCTTCACACCATCCAAGCTCTTTGTCATTATATCTGCTATCTGATCTTTAGTAGAAATGTACTCCACTTCAATTTGTTTCTCCATTACCTTTTCTCTCAGGAAATGATAATGTATCTCTATATGTTTTGTTCTTGCATGAAATACTGGATTTGCTGCAAGATAAAGTGAACTCATATTATCTCCATGTATTGTAGGTATACCTTGATCAATGCCCAAGCTTTTGAACAATGTCTGCATCCATATGACCTCCTTAGCTGCTTCCACAAGTCCTTTGTACTCAGCTTCAGTTGATGATAATGCTACTATATGTTGTTTCTTTGAACACCAACTTACAAGCTTATCACCAATGTATATCATGTAGCCATGAGTTGATCTTCTGTCATCCTGGTTACCTGCCCGATTTGAGTCACTGTAGGCTCTCAACTTCAAATCTGATGTAAAAGGATAATATAATCCTTCCTTTATAGTTCCTTTGATATATCTGAGAACTCTTTGACCTGCAATCCAATGTGGGTCCTTTGGACAATGCATGAATTGTGACAAAACTCCCACTGCATAACTAAGATCAGGTCTTGTTAGTGTAGCATAAATCAGACTACCCACAAGAGATTGATACTTCCTCATATCTTTGTATTGTGCACCATCATATTTACTGAGCTTGTGATTAACTTCAAGTGGAGTTGAAGCTTCTCTGCAATTTTCCATATCGAACTTCTTCAATAGATTCAGAAGACACCTCTCTTGTGACACAAAAATGCCATGATCTGTATAAGTGACTTCCATTCCAAGAAAGTATGACAACTTTCCTAGATCACTGATCTTGAATTCTTTTTCAAGTAATCTCTTTACCTCCTTGATTCCTTCATCTGAAGTACCTGTGATTATAATGTCATCTACATAAATACAAATGTAGATTGTACCTTCCTCTGTTCTTTTGATAAGTAGACTTGGATTTGCTTTTGAACTTTGATATCCAAGATCATTGAGATACTTCACCTGTCTATAGTTCCATGCTCTTGGAGCTTGTTCTAATCCATATAGTGCTCTTCTCAGCCTGCAAACAAAATTTGGATACCTGGAATCTATAAACCCTTGAGGTTGTTCCATGTATACCTCATCTGATATGTATCCATTCAAGAATGCATTCTTTATATCCAATTGCCTTAGAGTCCATCCTTTTGAAGCTGCAATAGCAATTATTGTCCTTATAGTTGACATCTTAGCTACAGGACTAAATGTCTCATCATAATCTATGCCATAGGTTTGGGCATAGCCTTTCACCACCAGTCTAGCTTTGTATCTGGCTATACTTCCATCTGCAAGCTTCTTCACTTTATAAACCCATTTATTTCCAATAACCTTCTTACCATTTGGTTTAGGAACAAGTTCCCATGTCTTGTTCTCCTCCAAACATTAAACTCTTCCTTCATTGCTTCTTCCCATTGTTTCTTACCTTTAGCTTCATCATAGTTATGAGGTTCTTCATCATCTTTGACCATATATGCATAGTTCTTCTGAGTTATGTAAGAAGTATCATAAGAATACCTTTCTGGTTGTCTTCTAGTCCTGTTTGACCTCCTTGGTTCACATTCTTCATAAGTGTCTGGATACACCTCTTCATCAAGTATAGGAGCTTCTTCATTTCTTCTTGCTAATCCACTTCTGGATGTACTTGCTTGTATATAGTCTTCATCTCTATTCACATGCACAATTGATTTTCCTTTCTCACATCTTCTTACCTCTTCTTCAAATTCTTCAGCTGTATGACTTTGATCTGCATACCAACTTTTCTGTTCATCAAATGTTACATCTCTAGAAACAAGAAATTGTTTGGTTAGAGGATTCCACAACCTGTAACCCATTTGCTTTTCCTCATAACCAATAAACACATATTTTTCTGCCTTTGGTTCAAGTTTATGCCTAAGTTGTGATGGCACATAAGCATATGCGATTGATCCAAACACTCTACAATGATCTAGTGTTGGTTTCTTACCCCACCAAGCTTCATATGGAGTCATTCCATTTAGAGCTGCACATGGTAATCTATTCACAAGATATGTGGTTGTATTTACAGCCTCAGCCCAAAGATAATTTGGACAATTCTTCTCCTTCAACATAGCTCTAGCAAACTCAACCAAAGTCTTGTTCCTTCTTTCTACTACACCATTTTGTTGTGGTGTATACCTGCAGGTTATTTCTCTCTTAATACCTGCATTCCAAAGATAATCATTGAACTCTTGGGAGAAGTATTCTCCCCCTCCATCAGACCTCAGTCTCTTAAGCTTTTGACGTGTGACTCTCTCTGCATATGCATGAAAATGCTTGAAAGCTCCAAACACTTCTGATCTTTCCTTCAAAACATATAATGTTATCCATCTTGTAGCATCATCAATGAAAAGGACATAATACCTTGAGCCATTGATAGATCCTTCTTTTGTTGGTCCCCATACATCTGTATGAATGAGCTCTAGTAATCCATCATGTTTGAATCCTTTTTTTTGAAATGGTAACATGTGTGCTTTACCCATTTGACATGCTTCACATTTATAAATCATATGTTGACTCTGCACATTTGGTAATCCTAGTACAGACTGATTAGCAACCATAGCTTTAATTCCTCTTTCATTGAAGTGACCTAATCTCTTATGCCAGAGATCAAGTTCTGTAATCACTCCTTCACCATGTGTGAGCAAAGCTTGACCAATGTTCCCTTGTACTCTTAAAGTAAAGAGTCTACCTTCTTTCTTACCAGAGGCAATCTGATTATATCCATTCTCTGGATCTTCAACAAATACTCCTTCATTTGTAAACCTGACTTGAAAACCTTTTTCAACTATCTGTCCCACACTAATCAAGTTTTTAGGTATTGTGGGAACATACAAAACATTGGTTAGCAAATCTGCTCCACTCTTGCATTTCACTTTTCCAATTGAATGTACACTATGTCTTGTATTATCACCTGTTTGAACTGTATGACTAGAAATACCTTTTTCCAATTCTGACATCAATTCTATGTTTCCTGACAAATGATTAGAACATCTAGAGTCAATGTAAAATACCTTTAGATCTTCTTTATCTGATGTGTTGATTGAGTTCATCATCAATGATGTATGACTTTCATTCTGTGTGTCATTTGCATAGTTGTAGAAGGTGGTGTTGTAGGATTGATTCTGTCCCCAACTTCTTCCTACACCTCTACCATAGCCTCCTCTTTGACTTTGTCTACCTCTTTGAACATTACTTTGATATCTTCCACCTCGACCTCTGCTATTGTTGTTTTGATTCTGGTTTGATCCTTGTTGGTTGTGCCAACAGTCATGAGCCAAATGATTACTCAATCCACAGATCCAGCAAGCCTTCTTGTTGTTATTCTGATTACCTCTACCTCTTCCAAAACCTCTTGCTCTTCCTCTGCCAGTGCCTTTACCTCTTGCATAATAAACTTGAGAAGTTGACCCTTCTTCATCCTTTGCTTTACCTTTATCTCCTTTCTTCTTATTCTTCATGTACATTGCAGAACTTTGTCCTTTGTCTCCATCTCCCTTCAAGTCTTGCTCATATGTGAGCATCAAACCAAGTAATTGATTCAAATCTGGAACATAATGATTTAACAAAAGTTCTGTTGATAAGACAAAAGGTTTCCACCTTTCATCCCCTCTCAAACCTGCAAGTAGTTGAGCAATCAATCTGTGATCTTCAACATCTTCATCTATGGATCCAAGACTATCTGCTAGATCCTTCATCTTAGTGACACAATCACTAATACTTTGACTTGGCTTCTTCTTGAATGTTGTAAACTCTGACCATAGACTTGCTTTCCTTGCTTTGGCTTTGGAAATGATACTCCAATGCATTCCATATATCTTCAGATGATTCAATCCTCTGATGTGTGGTAGCAAATGATCAGAGATTGTATTGTAGATGTAAGCTTTTGCACTTGCATCCTTCTTCTACCAATGCTTTAAAACATCAAGTTCTTCTTTCTTTGGTCGACTTTCATCTTCAAATACTGGCTTCTCTTCTTCACCTGTAACATATATCATGAGATCCTTACTCATAAGTAAGGCTTCCATTCTCATTACCCATGCGGGGTAATTATCTCTGTCCAGTTTGTCAATGGAGATATGATCTGCCATACTCCTTTCCTTCTGCTTCAACCTGTGAGCTTAAAGGATAAAGGATAATACCTTTTGAAGTTCTTTGTGTATGAGGATACTTTGAAAGTAATCTTTTGATGCCTTGTGTCTCCAAATGCTTCACCTTTGAAACTTTAATAGAAAACTTTCCAAAACTTCTCGTGCCTTTGCCGCCTTCTGCTCTTCAGGACCTTTCTGCTCTGATACTACTTGTTGATGTGTAAAACACCACAAGAAATGAATTAATGTGACCATTAACTCATTGCCACTCCAAACTTTGAGAAATGATAGCCGAAACCAAGAACTTTGCTTCTTCAGATTTTTCTAGTCACTAAAATGACATACCTTCAGTATTTTGCTAATTTCTCTTAGCTCAAATATTATTTCTCCAAGATCTTTTATAGGCTGAAACTAGAAAAGTGATCTCTAGAACTCAAGTTATGGCCTTCACAAGATGACCCTGTATGACCTTCCAAAACTAGAAATTTTGCCTGTTTTAGTAAATTTCGCTGTCTAAAAATAAAAATTCGATGCCTAGCATCGACTTGCAACCAAAAGTCGATGCCGGGCATTGACTTTGAGCTTTTTTAGCCGCTTTTTCAACACCAGAATTAGCCTCTTTTACACACACATGAAGAAGACCACTTTTATGTGGGAAGTCGATGCCAAGCATCGACTTTATGCTGAAACTCGATGCCAGGCATCGAGTTGCTCCACAAACCTCATGATTTTAAGAAATTTCATCAGTAGATAAAAGTCAGATATGAAGATAAGGACTTATCAGCTAGGATTCGATGCCAGGCATCGACTTCTCGCATAAAACTCAACCTTTCAACATACATTCGATGCTAGGCATCGACTTGCTTGGAAAACTTCAACCTTTCAAATCATTACATAGAAGACAAACACTGGAGATGGTGGAAGAAGACTTATACACATAACTTTAACTAGTTCTTGTCATAACTATGAAAACTCAGAAATACACAGGTGCTTTCTCACGCAGAGAAGCCCGACTATTCTCAGTCATACAAAATGAGTTCTAACTCACTCTCTCATTGTCTTCTCTTTTTCTTTCTCTCACCGCGTCAGTTAATACAAACTAACTTATATAGATTTTCTCATTCCCGTGACTTTTTTAAAAAACTTCTAGAACTAAAGTGAACTAACTTTACAAGTATAATACACTTGTGAATTTGTCCCTTCACATAGGCATGTGGTTTTCTTCTAAAGCTTTGACCTTCAAATATATGTCCAATTAGTGAGTGTTTCTCCAATAGATCCTCCAAATTGGTGAAGGTTTTAAGTTATTCATGATATAGAGGTGCTCTAACTTCAAGAATAACTTGCTCTTTTGGAGATTAACACTCTCCATCAAACACTTCAATAAGTCAAGAATATGCAACAATAAGAAAGGTATTCTGAAGAGCTCTTTAATCTTGTGAAGTTGATGGATTGCACAAAGAAGGCAAAAAACATATCGACATATGGGCAAATGGAGTTGTTTCTCCGATTGATCCACAAACTAGAAGGTATCCATCTTTTTGTAATCTTCATGATCTGATTAGATTTGTAGGAGATGGTGATGACGGTTTACATGGCTATTGTTCAAAGATCTGTGAGATTTCTGCTGATATATTTAGGTAGTGATGTGTCTGAACACTCTAGGACTGCCGAGGCACTTTTTTTCCTGTTTAGGAAGTTTTTTTCCCCCGGCTTGTATATACGCCTATTGCCCTAATGGGCTACTTATCTTTGTACATTCTCTATTAATACATTCAGTATTGTGTGTTGTGCTCCAAGCTTCTTCTCCTTCCTTGTGTTGTTCGCGTGCTTTCGCAGACGTCTATCTCCAACAATTGCTATCAAAGCAGGTCGTCGCTTCATATAGGGCACCGTCGACACTCCTCCATTTGCAGTCTCAGAATCGCACGAATTTTGGTGAGCATACTCAGCGTGTTTTCAAGATAAAAAATGCTTCGCTTTGTCGTGCCAAAATCGCAATCTGAGCTTATTTCAGCATCTAAACACACTATCGCAGCGCTTGTGTAGGCTATTTTGTCTTTTTGTGCCAAAGGTATATACCAGTTTCTGTTCGCCAGTTTAAGCGGCTCGAAGTCTGCTACAGGTCTAGTAGAACTCGTCTTGGCACTTCTGTTCAACTTTTTGAGATACAGTCAATTTTTTGCATCAATGTATTTTAGTCACCGGCCATGGCTGAAAGCAGTGATGTATTCCGTATGTTGGCTATTGAGGATAAGTTGGATGGTACCAACTACCCATTGTGGGCTTATATGATGCAACATGTATTGGTTGCAAAAGGATTGTGGAACATTGTGCACGGTGTTGAAAAATGTCCTATCACACTTGCAACTGTTACAACTCCAGGTACTGAAGCTGATGTAGAAGGTGTAGAAGATGATGATATTCTGCATATTCCTGTTCGTGCTGCAGTTTCTGCTGCACCTACTGCAGAGCAGATTCGTTGGGATGGGAGAGATGCCCAGGCATATGCATTGATAGCTTTGTCTGTCAAACATGCCATTATTCCTCACATTCTCTCTTGCAGAACAGCTAAGGATGCTTGGGATACACTTACCACATTGTACCAAGCTAGGAATGAGGCTCGTGTTGCTTACCTCCGAAAACAGTTGGAGAGTGAGCATATGAATGAAGGTGATTCTATGGATAGTTTCCTAACGAAGATCAAAGATTTGAAGGAACAGTTGATCTCTATTGATGAGGTTATACCAGATAGCTCACTTATGCAGACCGTTCTGAATGGTCTTCCTGATTCATATCAGACTTTTGCTTGTACTCTTTGTTTGATGATGAAAGGCAATCCGAATGCCTTATCATTTGAGGAGTTAGTCTCTGTTCTATTGCAGGAAGATCAGTCCAGGCAGAACAGGTCCATTTTGCGAGTTGTAGATCAAGCTTTCTTGGCTAGTCAGAAGGGCAAAGGAAAATGGAGCTCTTCAACTAGTAAGCAGAAATCTGCTAATTTTGCATATACGAAGAAGGAAGATAAAGATGAGAAGAAATTAGAAAAGCAGAAGTTGTTTTATAAGTACTGTAAAGGGAATGATCATATCATTCTTCCCAATTGAGATGTGATCAAGCCAAATCAGAAATGCTATGATCAAGGGCAGTAAACAACAATTCTTTTGGTATTCAGGGCAAAGTTCTATCTGTTGGAGACCTCTTAATCTCCAAAGGTTTGATCTATACTGACTTAAGAACACTTCTATGTCAGTTATAAACCAAACTTTACACAAATAATGTTCTTCTTTACCAAAACTTCAAGCAACACTTCTCTGAGTGAAAAAGTGTCTACTTCAGAAAGTCTGCTTTAGAAATCCACTTCATTACCTGCATAAGGTTTCAAATTTCTTCAAGCAAATGATGCACAAGTATTTGCAATAACTTTGCGCAAACATATCAATCATTAGTTCTCAAAACTAATCACCAAAAGTTTAATTTGATCATTAAGATCAAAGACATGTCAGAAAATGTCTCTCAGAAGTTGCGCCTTCGACATAGTCAACTTCTTAAGTTGATTTCTCCCAATCTGAAACCCGTTTTGCTAAATGCTTTTAGCCATAGCTTCCTTATCTTCTAACTTAAATTTTAAGTGCTCACTCATCAAAAACTTTACAGTATACACTCAGATCTGATCAAAATACTGAGACGGAAAAGTGCGCTACTCTCAGACTTCAGTTCCCAAAGTTCACATATGAATGTTCCTATTGATCATTCTCACAGTAGGAGAGGAATTAGATTCTGAAACTCTAGACATAGCTTCATTAGCTTCTCAATTAGATGTGTACAAAAGGATTTCTGATCCACGTGATCAGACAGAGAGCACTCAGAGAAAAACCCGTCGCTATTTTCTGGAAAAAAACTCTCTACACATCTTTCTGAAGTTTGTCATCTACAAATGACTCTCTCTCATATTTCTTGTCCTCATTAACTTATATATACATGACTTTTGACTCATCCCGCGTCTATGACATTGCTACTAATCATCCTAAAGACTTAGCTATACTCAGCTTACAAGATTCTTCACTTATATGTACATATGTGTACAAGACATCATCCTGAAATCTTCTTCACTTTCATAAGTGTCTTCCTTCACTTCATTCTGACCATAAGTCTTCTTCAAGATCTCTATAATCACCAATTTGTGATTGGCTTGTTCCAACAGCTCCCCCTCAATCACTAATTGTGATTATTCCATTCTTCTTCACTCCTGCCATCTCCTTGAATCTCTGTAGCTTAGGTCCATCCAAGCTTTTTGTCATCATATCTGCCACTTGTTCTTTTGTTGGAGTGTACATCACTTCAATCTCTTTATCAAGTACCTTTTCCCTCAAGAAATGATACTGAATCTCTATGTGCTTAGTCCTGGCATGAAAAACAGGGTTAGCTGCCAAATACAAAGAACTCATATTGTCTCCAAAAATTATTGGAGTACTATGATCAGTCTCAAAACTTTTCATCAAGGTCTTCAACCATATCACTTCTTTTGCAGCTTCTACCATTCCCTTATACTCAGCTTCTGTGGATGATAAAGCAACTGTATGTTGCTTCCTTGAACACCAAGAAACTAGCTTATCTCCAACATAACAGAGATACCCATGAGTAGACCTTCTATCATCTGAGTCACCTGCCCAATCTGCATCACTAAACACTTTGATTCTTGTGTCAGAAGTGAAACCATAGTACAAACCTTCACTTAGGGTTCCTTTGATATATCTGAGTACCCTTTGGGCTGCAATCCAATGAGTCTTCTTTGGACAATGCATGAATTGTGACAACACACCTACTGCATATGATAAATCTGGCCTTGTCAAGGTAGCATAGATTAAACTACCTACCAAACTCTGATATTTCTTCATGTCATTGAATTCTTCACCTCCATACCTGCTTAATTTATGATTTACCTCCAATGGTGTAGTTGAGGTCTTGCAATCTTCCATGTTAAACTTGACTAGAAGATTCTTCAAATATCTTTCTTGTGAAACATATACTCCATGTTGAGTATACACAATCTGCATTCCTAGAAAATAAGATAAGTTTCCCAAATCACTTATCTTAAACTCCTTCTCTATTTGCTTTTTGAGTTCATTGATTCCTTGAGCATCTGTTCCTGTAACAATAATATCATCAACATAAATGCACATGTAAATGTATCCATTTTCACTTGCCTTCACTAGCAAGCTACTATCTGCTTTTGATGCTTGAAATCCACATTCATTCAAGAACTTGACCAATCTGTAATTCCAAGCTCTTGGGGCTTGCTTCAACCCATATAAAGCTCTCTTGAGCTTACACACATAATCTGATCCAATTGATTCCATGAAGCCTTCTGGTTGCTCCATATATACTTCATCTGCAATGTATCCATTTAAAAATGCATTTTTCACATCCAATTGTGATAATTTCCATCCCTTGCAAGCAGCAATAGCAATCAATGTCCTAATTGTAGACATCTTAGCAACAGGACTAAAGGTTTCATCATAATCTACCCCATAAGTTTGGGCATAACCTTTGACCACAAGTCTAGCCTTATATCTAGACACTTTACCATCTGCAAACCTCTTTGTTTTATATACCCACTTACATCCAATGACCTTCTGATTCTTTGATCTTGGTACTAATTCCCAAGTTTCATTTTCAAGTAGAGCATCATACTCTTCCTGCATTGCCTTCTCCCAATTCTGTTTACCTTTGGCTTCTTCATAAGTGGTTGGATCTTCTTCTGTCTTCACAATGTAGGCATAATCTTTTGTTGTTAGGAAAGATGTATCATAACTATACCTTATAGGTTCTTTCCTTTCCCTTGTAGATCTTCTGATTTCTGCACTTCTCGAAGTTTCAGCCTCATTTGATTCTGGATCAAATCTTGGCCCTTCTTCTACATGATCCTGCAATCTACTTCTAGAGTCAACTTCATCAACAATTTCTTCACACACTTTTACTTTTGCCTTTCCTTTCCTTTGTATTTCTTCAACACCTGTAAAATCATTTGGTGATCCTACATACCATGTATTTTGCTCATCAAATGTCACATCTTTGGTAACAAGAAATTGCTTTGTGGATGGATTCCACAACCTGTAACTCATCTGTCTATCATCATATCCAATAAACACATACTTCTCTGCTTTTGGTTCTAGCTTATGTCTTAATTGTGAAGGAACATAAGCATATGCAATACATCCAAATACCTTACAATGATCAAGGGTAGGTTTCTTACCCCACCATGCTTCATAAGGGGTTCCTCCATCCAAAGCTTTGCAAGGCAACCTATTCACAAGGTATGTTGCAGTGTTAATAGCTTCTGCCCATAAGTAATTTGGACAATTCTTTTCCTTCATCATGGCTCTTGCAAACTCTACAAGAGTCCTATTCCTCCTTTCTGCTACTCCATTCTGTTGAGGGGAGTACCTGCAAGTTACTTCTCTTTTGATACCTGCATTCCACAAATAATCATCAAACTCTTTAGAGAAATACTCTCCCCCTCCATCTGATCTTAACCTCTTAAGCTTTTGCCCTGTGATCCTTTCTACATAGGCATGGAAATGTTTGAATGTCTTGAAAACTTCTGATTTATCCTTGATTACATACAAAGTAATCCACCTGGTTGCATCATCAACAAACAAAACATAATATCTGGATCCATTTATGCTATAGTCCCTTGAGGGACCCCATACATCTGTATGAACCAATTCAAGCATATTTGAATGCTTGTACCCTGATTTGTTATAAGAACTCTTATGTGCTTTACCTAATTGACAAGCTTCACACTTGTACACCATATGTTGCCCTTTAATATTTGGCAATCCAAGCACCACCTGATTCTTCGACATTTCCTTTATAGCTCTCTCATTGAAATGACCTAGCCTTTTATGCCATAGGTCTAATTCAGATACCTTCTGACTTCCATAGGTAAATAATGCATGTCCCACATTACCTTGGACTTTGAGAGTAAACAATCTTCCTTCCTTTTTACCTGCAATTATGTTTCTATATCCCTGATTTGGATCTTGTACATAAACACCATCATTTGTAAATCTTACCTCATATCCTTTCTCCACAATTTGCCCTACACTTATCAAATTTTTAGGAATAGTAGGAACATAAAGTACCTTGCTCAGAAGTGTACTTCCACTCTTTGTCTTCACTGATCCAATGCTCTCCACTTTATGTTTGGTATTGTCACCTGTTTGAACTGTATGTCCATTCACCCTTGCTTCCATATCAGTCATCAAGGATAGATTCCCACTCAGATGGTTGCTACACCCTGAGTCAATATAAAACACTCTTTGATCTTCTCCCATTGATTCATGAGTTGCATTCAAGATAAGAGTCATGTCATCCTTCTGATCTGATGCATAATTATAATAATTATTGTTGTAGGACTGAGATTGGAAGTTTCTTCCACCTCCTCTACCATATGATGTCCTACCACCTCTTCCTCTGAAGTTGCCTCTTTGGTTTCTGCCTCCTCTACCTCTTTGATTATAATTCTGATTATTGCTTCCACCATTTTGATTGTTATACCAACAATCATTTGCCAAATGATTTGTTCTGCCACAAATCCAACAAGCTTTAGCATTATCTTTCTTACCTCCTCTTCCTTTACCTCTGAAGTTCATCTTCCCTTTTGTGAAGTTAGCTTGATTTGAATTCCCTTCATCATCATTCGATTGCTTTCCCTTGCCATTCTTTTTCTTGTCCTTGGAGTACATAGCTTGACTTGTACTTCTATCATTGTCTCCTTTAAGATCCTGCTCAAAGGTTAGCATGTGTCCTAGCAATTGATTAAGATCAGGAGTAAAGTGATCAAGTGACAACTCTATGGACAATATGAAAGGCTTCCACTTCTCATCTCCTCTCAAACCTGTAAGTATTTGTCTTACCAACTTTTCCTCTTCAATGTCTTCATCCACTGCTCCCAAGCTATCTGCAATATCCTTCATTCTTGCCACATAATCAGAAATTGATTGTGAGCTCTTCTTCTTGAAGGTTGTGAACTCAGCCCAAAGTGAGGACTTCCTTGACTTAGTTGTATTTTGGAAATGCTCTTCCAAGGCATTCCAAACATCTGTAGCACTTTCCAAACCTCTGATGTGAGGTAGAAGGTAATCATTTACAGCCATGTAGATGATACTCCTTGCTTGAGCATCCTTTCTCATCCAAGTCTTCAACATTGCAAGCTCTTCCCTAGTAGGAATACTAGGATCTGCAAATTCAGGTTTTTCTTCATCTCCTGTAATAAATGCTATAAGGTCTTTGCTCATGAGGTGTGCTTCCATCCTCATGGACCATGCTGGATAGTTCTCCCTATCTAGCTTATCAATCTGCAAGCTTTCTCCCATCCTTGACCTTCTGTATCTGCAATTACTATGGTTTATGAGGAGAAAGTGTACCTTTGATATAGTCTTTGTCCTTCTTGATTCTTTCGAACTCGTGCTCTGAACTTCTGCAAGTTATCTTCAATAATTTGTCCTTGTCCTCCTTTGATTTGGAATATCTTCAATATCTGCACCAGTCGGAACTTCGATTGTCTTTTCTTCTCTTGTATTTCACCTTAAGCTCTGATACCACTGTTGGAGACCTCTTAATCTCCAAAGGTTTGATCTATACTGACTTAAGAACACTTCTATGTCAGTTATAAACCAAACTTTACACAAATAATGTTCTTCTTTACCAAAACTTCAAGCAACACTTCTCTGAGTGAAAAAGTCTCTACTTCAGAAAGTCTGCTTTAGAAATCCACTTCATTACCTGCATAAAGTTTCAAATTTCTTCAAGCAAATGATGCACAAGTATTTGCAATACCTTTGCGCAAACATATCAATCATTAGTTCTCAAAACTAATCACCAAAAGTTTAATTTGATCATTAAGATCAAAGACATGTCAGAAAATGTCTCTCAGAAGTTGCGCCTTCGACATAGTCAACTTCTTAAGTTGATTTCTCCCAATCTGAAACCCGTTTTGCTAAATGCTTTTAGCCATAGCTTCCTTATCTTCTAACTTAAATTTTAAGTGCTCATTCATCAAAAACTTTACAGTATACACTCAGATCTGATCAAAATACTGAGACGGAAAAGTGCGCTACTCTCAGACTTCAGTTCCCAAAGTTCACATATGAATGTTCCTATTGATCATTCTCACAGTAGGAGAGGAATTAGATTCTGAAACTCTAGACATAGCTTCATTAGCTTCTCAATTAGATGTGTACAAAAGGATTTCTGATCCACGTGATCAGACAGAGAGCACTTAGAGAAAAACCCGTTGCTATTTTCTGGAAAAAAACTCTCTACACATCTTTCTAAAGTTTGTACAAATGACTCTCTCTCATATTTCTTGTCCTCATTAACTTATATATACATGACTTTTGACTCATCCCGCGTCTATGACATTGCTACTAATCATCCTAAAGACTTAGCTATACTCAGCTTACAAGATTCTTCACTTATATGTACATAT
>MU260718.1:70000-87500 GCA_020310875.1 Ceratopteris richardii
TGAGTGATTCTTCAACAGCTCCCCCTCAATCACTAATATGACTTTTCCTGTCTTTCATATATTTTTCTTTCTTTTATACCTGCCATTTCTTTGAACCTGCTTGTCTTTGTTCCATCCAAGCTCTTTGTCAAAATATCTGCAATCTGATCTTTTGTCGGAGTGTATACTATTTCTATCTCCTTCTCCATTACCTTTTCCCTCAGGAAATGATACTGAATCTATATGTGCTTTGTTCTTGCATGAAATACAAGATTTGCTGCAAGATACAACGAGCTCATATTAGCGCCATGTATGATAGGTATACCTTGATCAATACCCATGCTTTTGAACAAGGTTTGCATCCATATCACTTCTTTAGCTGCTTCTACAAGTCCTTTATATTTTGCTTCTGTTGACGATAAAGCCACTGTGTGTTGTTTCTTCGAACACCAGCTCACTAGCTTGTCTCCTAGGTATATCATATACCCATGTGTTGATCTTCTGTCATCTTGACTTCCTGCCCAGTTTGAGTCACTGAATGCTCTCAGCTTTATATCTGACGTAAAAGGATAATATAATCCTTCTTTTACAGTTCTTTTGATATATCTAAGAACTCTCTGTTCTGCAACCCAATGTTGATCTTTCGGACAATGCATGAACTGTGAGAGAACTCCTACTGCATAACTAAGATCCGGTCGTGTTAGTGTAGCGTAAATTAGACTTCCCACTAACGACTGATACTTTCTCATATCTTTAAACTCTGCTCCACTATATTTGCTGAGTTTATGATTTCCTTCAAGCGGTGTTGAAGCTTCTATGCAATTCTCCATATTAAACTTCTTCAGTAAGTTTAGGAGATACCTTTCTTGCGTAACATATACTCCATGATCTGTGTATGTGATTTCCATTCCAAGAAAGTATGATAACTTTCCTAGATCATTGATGTGAAAGTCCTTTTCAAGTAATCTCTTTACTTCTTTAATTCCTTCATCTGAAGTACCTGTGATTATAATGTCATCTACATAAATGCAAATGTAGATCATACCTTCTTCTGTTCTCTTGATGAGTAGACTTGCATCTGCTTTCGAACTTTGGTATCCAAGTTCATTGAGATATTTCACAAGCCTGTAATTCCAAGCTCTTGGAGCTTGCTTGAGTCCGCAAAGTGCTTTTCTTAATCTGCAAACAAAATTTGGGTATTTGGAACTTACAAACCCTTCAGGTTGTTCCATATAGACTTCATCTGATATGTATCCATTCAAAAATGCGTTCTTTATATCTAGCTGACTTAGCTTCCATCCTTTTGATGCTGCTATAGCAATCACTGTCCTTATGGTTGACATCTTTGCCACCGGACTAAACGTCTCATCATAATCTATGCCATGCGTCTGAGCATAACCCTTGATAACCACTCTAGCTTTGTGTCTGGCTATCCTTCCATCTACAAGTTTCTTAACTTTGAAAACCCATTTATTTCTTATTACTTTCTTACCATTTGGTTTCGGAACAAGTTCCCATGTCTTGTTCTCCTCCAGTGCGCTGAACTCTTCTTCCATTGCTTCTTCCCATTGCTTCTTGCCTTTAGCTTCATCATAGTTCTGAGGTTCTTCATCATATTTGACCATATATGCATAATTTTTTTGAGTTATGTACGAAGTATCATAAGAATACCTTGTTGGTTGTTTCCTTACCTTGTTTGACCTTCTTGGTTCAAACTCTTCATGTGTATCTGAATACACTTCTTCATCAAATCCCTGTTCATCTTCATTTCTCATACCTGATCCAATCCTGGACGTACTTGCCTGCATATAGTCTCCATCTCTATTATTTTCCTTTCTCTTTCCTTCTTACCTCTTCTTCAAATTCTTCCGTTGTATGACTTTGATCTGTATACCAGCTTTTCTGTTCATCAAATGTAACATCTCTGGAAATAGTAAACTGTTTTGTTAGTAGGACTCCATAACCTGTAACCCATCTGCTTTTCATCATATCCGACGAACACATATTTCTCTGCTTTTGGTTCAAGCTTAAGTCTGAGTTGTGACGGTACATAAGCATAAGCTACTGATCCAAAAACTTTGCAATGATCAAGTGTTGGTTTCTTTCCCCACCAAGATTCATAAGGGGTCATTGCATCTAAAGCTGTACACGGTAATCTTTTTACCAAGTATGTAGCGGTATTAATGGCTTCAGCCCAAAGATAATTTGGACAATCCTTTTCTTTTAGCATAGCTCGTGCAAACTCAACTAGAGTTCGGTTCCTTCTTTTTGCTACACCATTTTTTTGTGGTGTATACCTGCAGGTTATTTCTCTCTTAATACGTGCATTCCAGAGATAGTCATTGAACTCTCGAGAGAAGTATTCTCCCCCTCCATCAGAAAATGCTTGAAGCTTTCAAATACCTCTGATCTTTCCTTCAAAACATATAACGTTATCCATCTTGTAGCGTCATCAATGAATAAAACATAATACCTTGAGCCACTGATTGATCCTTCTTTTGTTGGACCCCATACATCTGTATGAATGAGTTCAAGTACTCCGTCATGTTTGAATCCTTTCTTCTGGAAAGATAACCTGTGGGCTTTTCCCATTTGACATGCTTCGCACTTGTGAATCATATGTTGGTTCTGTACATTCGGTAATCCCAGTACTAACTGATTTGCAGTCATAGCTTTTATTCCTTTTTTATTAAAATGACCTAATCTCTTATGCCAGAGATCAAGTTCTGTAATCACCTTCTCACCATGTGTGAGCAACGCTTGACCAATGTTCCCTTGTACTCTTAAAGTAAAGAGTCTACCTTCTTTCTTACCAGAGATGATCTGATGATATCCATTCTCGGGATCTTCTACAAATACTCCTTCATTTGTAAATCTGACATGAAAACCTATCTCAACTATCTGTCCTACACTAATTAAATTTTTCGGTATTGTCGGAACATACAAAACATTGGTTAGCAAATCTGCTCCACTCTTACATTTCACTTTTCCAATTGAATGTACACTGTGTCTCATGTTGTCACCTGTTTGAACAGTATGACCTTTTTCCAATTCTGACATCAGTTCTATATTTCCTGACAAATGATTAGAACATCTAGAATCAATATAAAATACCTTTAAATCTTCGTTATCTGATGTGCCGATTGAGTTCATCATCAACGATGTATGATCTTCATTTTGTGTGTCATTTGCGTAGTTGTTGTAGGTGGTGTTGTAGGATTGATTATGTCCCCAACTTCTTGCTCCACCTCTACCATAGCCTCCTCTTTGATTCTGTCTACCTCTTTGAAAATTACTCTGATATCTTCCGCTTCTGCCTCTGCTATTGCTGTTCTGATTTTGATTTGATCCTTGTTGATTGTGACAGCAATCATGAGCCAGATGATTACTTAATCCACAAATCCAGCAAGCCTTCTTGTTGTTATTCTGGCTACCTCTTCCTCTTCCAAAACCTCTTGCTCTTCCTCTGTCGGTGCCTTTACCTCTTGCATAATAAGCCTGAGAACTCGACTCTTCTTCGTCTTTTGACTTACCTTTATCTTTCTTCTTGTTCTTCATGTACATTGCAGAACTTTGTCCTTTATCTCCATCTCCTTTCAGTTCTTGCTCATATGTGAGAATCAAACCAAGCAACTGATTTAAATCTGGTACAAAATGATTTAAAGATAGTTCAATCGAGAGTACGAAAGGTTTCCACCTTTCATCTCCTCTCAAACATGTTAGCAGTTGCGCTATCAATATGTGACCTTCGACATCTTCATTTATGGATCCAAGACTATCTGCTAGATCCTTCATCTTAGTGACATAGTCACTAATGCTTTGATTCGACTTCTTTTTGAACGTTGTGAATTCGGACCATAAGCTAGCCTTCCTAGCTTTCGTAGTATTTTGGAAATGATCTTCCAACGCACTCCATATGTCCTCCGCTTTCTCCAGACCTCTAATGTGCTGTAGTAGATGGTCTGTAACAGTATTATAAATGTAAGCTCTTGCCGTTGCATCTTTCTTCTGCCACAGCTTCAAGGCTTCTAATTCTTCTTTTTCCGGTTGACTATCATCTTCAAAAGTCGGCTTCTTTTCTTCTCCGGTCACATACATCATTAAGTCCTTACTGATAAGTAAGGCTTCCATGCACATTACCCACGCGGGATAATTATCTCTGTCCAATTTTTCAATAGAAACATGATCTGCCATAATCTTCTTGTTTCTATTACTTCCGGTGACCTTTTGAGAATCTTTCTGCTCTTCAGAATCTTTCTCGTTCTGAAACCAATTGTGTGGTTAACCTGCTCTGATACCACCTGTTGGAACTCACGGCTCTGAGACCACTCAAGGTACTTTGGCTACGATACCACTTTCGGTATTATAGCACAGATACCACTTGTTATGGTCGACGCGGCAAAAAACTTGAACCTTGTCAAGCCTGCGGAATTTTTTGCGCCACCGAAGAGAGCTAAGCTAGAGTGATATTAGAACACCTCTATAATCATCAGTAGCTTAGCAAAGTTACTGTCACTCAAACGTATAAGACAGCATTTTGAATCTATTGAAAATTCCATTGGAACTTCACCGGACTGTCACCAGACTGTCACCATAATTATACCAGAATCTTACCGGAATCAACTGTGATTCTAGTTGTAATCACTTCAAGTGAATATACAAAAAGTAGGAAAGAAATGCGTGAACTTCCTTTACTGAATGAACTCTTTCTGAAGTTTAAGGAAAAACTTTACCAGTTCAGAATGCCTCTTTTCGGTCAGGCTTTGTACTGTGTGTACATATTCATTTCACCAAAATCTTTGATGAACTGATAGTAGAGATGTCTAGCTTCAAGATAAGCTATCTCTCATACAAAACTTTAATTTACTCTACGAGATATACTTTGTTGTTCTACCGAAAAACACGTTTATTGAGAAAAAAAGTAACTGATCGAAAAATACGTTTACTGAGAGAGTACTGAAAACATTTTTACTAAACGAACTGTAACTGTTAACTGACTTTATACCGTAACATGAAAATACTCAGGTTTCCTCACATACGAACAGTGCTCGCAAACTTCCACATGAACATGTGTTTTCTATTAGAGAAGATGTGTACAAACTAGCTTGGCCTCTTCTTGCTCAAGCTATAGAAACTCTCGTACACTGAGTACTTTCTTCTTACCATCTCTCTCAGATGAATACCTGACATTTCAGGTTTCTGTTATTCATCTTCACATACGCGATCTCTGGCGTCTTCTAATCCTATTCTTGATCTCTATATGCGCTTCTATTCAAACTGCGCGCTCTTCTCACGCACGTTCTTGCTTGCACTCCCCCTATTTTCTCATGTACGTTCTCTCTTTATATACAGATTGATTCGATGTAACGACTTCTAACAAACTCTGATTCTGGAAGATTCTGCGTTGTACATAACGGTCATGAATTTGTCCCTTCAGTTAAGGCTTTTGATTTTCTGAATATTTTGATTCCGCTTCTCTTTATCTTTCTTTTTCTTTTATGTCTGTCTGTATGTCAAATTCGTGAGTGATTCTTCAACAATAGATAGATAGATAGATAGACAGATAGATAGATAGATAGATAGACAGATAGACAAATAGAGAGACAGATAGATAGATAGATAGATAGATAGATAGATAGATAGATAGATAGATACATAGATAGGTAGATAGATGGATAGGTAGATAGATAGATAGATAGATAGATAGATAGAAGGATAGATAGATAGATAGATAGATAGATAGATAGATAGATAGATAGATAGATAGATAGATAGATAGATAGATAGATAGATAGGTAGGTAGGTAGGTAGGTAGGTAGGTAGGTAGGTAGATAGATAGATAGATAGATAGATAGATAGATACATAGATAGATAGATAGATAGATAGGTTGATAGATTGATAGATTGATAGATAGATAGATAGATAGATAGATAGATAGATATGATGGAGAGTGTTAATCTCCAAAAGAACAACTTATTCTTGTGATTAGAGCACCTCTATACCAAGAATAAGTCAAAACCTTCCACTCTTTAGAGGATCAACTTCTAATTATCAAAAGATGAACAAATCTGTGAAGAAGATGATACACAGAAAAGTCTGCTGCATTGTTCATTCACATTGACCTATCAAATCTGTAAAGTTTTTGATGAAACTTTGTACGAATCATCTCCTAGAGATTGCGCATCTACTCCAAGTTGAATCACTTCAAAAGATTAAGTATAACTTGAGAAATTGATTTCACAAGTTACCTATGTCAGAAACTGTTATCTAAAACAGTCGACTTTACACCTGTAACTTTTAAGACTTGGTTCTCCTTGAATAGAACCCGTTTTACAAAATGCTTCTAGACATGAGTAGCTTATCTTCCAACTTAAAGATCAAGCCCTCACTCATGCAAAACTTTAAACTGTACTAGGAGAAATGATCAAAACATTTACTTCGAAATATGCGCCTGTTTTAGGAACCAGTGAACACACTTCACATATGAATGTTCCTACACTTAATTCACTCAGCCTGATTACAATTGGAAGCTAAAACTTTGCACAGAGGTCAAGCAACTCTCAACTTAGACTTGTACAAAAGCATTTCACAATTGATCTACTGTAGAAGGAGAACACGCAGAAACATCGGGCGCAAAACTTTTCATTTACTCAGAAAAATTACAACTGAGTGATGAGAGCTAACTCAACTAACTTTTTCTCTATCTCATAACTTCTATCTCCCTCATTCTTGACTTCTAACTATTGTCACATATGCTCTCATACATGCCCCGACTTTTCTCAAGGTATTTATAGATAATTTGTACATAATTCTTACTGAACAAAATGATCTAAGTCATCTATGACTATGCTAATGTACATATGTGTACACTTCTCTTGTCCTCTGAATGTAATCTTCTTCCACACTTTAGGAATTGATTCTTCCTTCATCATTTGGTCTTCCAAGCCTTCAATTGGTGATTGGTCTGCACCAACAGCTCCCCCTCAATCATCAATTGAGGTTTTCTCTGTCTTCTTTATACTTGCCATGTCTTTGAACCTTTGTAACTTAGGTCCATCCAGACTCTTTGTCATCATATCTGCCACTTGTTCTTTTGTTGGAGTGTACATCACTTCAATCTCTTTATCTAGTACCTTTTCCCTCAAGAAATGATACTGAATCTCTATATGCTTAGTCCTGGCATGAAAAACAGGGTTAGCTGCCAAATACAAAGAACTCATATTGTCTCCAAAAATTATTGGAGTACTATGATCAAACTCAAAACTTTTCATCAAGGTCTTCAACCATATCACTTCTTTTGCAGCTTCTACCATTCCCTTATACTCAGCTTCTGTAGATGATAAAGCAACTGTATGTTGCTTCTTTGAACACCAAGAAACTAACTTGTCTCCAACATAACATAGATATCCATGAGTAGACCTTCTATCATCTGAGTCACCTGCCCAATCTGCATCACTAAACACTTTGATTCTTGTGTTAGAAGTGAAACCATAGTACAAACCTTCACTTAGGGTTCCTTTGATATATCTGAGTACCCTTTGGGCTGCAATCCAATGAGTCTTCTTTGGACAATGCATGAATTTTGACAACACACCTACTGCATATGATAGATCTGGCCTTGTCAAGGTAGCATATATTAAACTACCTACCAAACTCTGATATTTCTTCATGTCATTGAACTCTTCACCTCCATACCTGCTTAGTTTATGATTTACCTCCAATGGTGTAGTTGAGGTCCTGCAATCTTCCATGTTAAACTTGATTAGGAGATTCTTCAAATCTCTCTCTTGTGAAACATATACTCCATGTTGAGTATACACAATCTGCATTCCTAGAAAATAAGATAAGTTTCCCAAGTCACTTATCTTAAACTCCTTCTCTATTTGCTTCTTGAGTTCATTGATTCCTTGAGCATCTGTTCCTGTAACAATAATATCATCAACATAAATGCACATGTAAATGTATCCATTTTCACTTGCCTTCACTAGCAAGCTACTATCTACCTTTGATGCTTGAAATCCACATTCATTCAAGAACTTGACCAATCTGTAATTCCAAGCTCTTGGGGCTTGCTTCAATCCATATAAAGCTCTCTTGAGCTTACACACATAATCTGATCCAATTGATTCCATAAAGCCTTCTGGTTGCTCCATATATACTTCATCTGCAATGTATCCATTTAGAAATGCATTTTTCACATCCAATTGTGATAATTTCCATCCCTTGCAAGCAGCAATAGCAATCAATGTCCTAATTGTAGACATCTTAGCAACAGGACTAAAGGTTTCATCATAATCTACCCCATAAGTTTGGGCATAACCTTTGACCACAAGTCTAGCCTTATATCTAGAGACCTTACCACCTGCAAACCTCTTTGTTTTATATACCCACTTGCATCCAATGACTTTCTGATTCTTTGGTCTTGGTACTAATTCCCAAGTTTCATTTTCAAGTAGAGCATCATACTCTTCTTGCATTGCCTTCTCCCAATTCTGTTTACCTTTGGCTTCTTCATAAGTGGTTGGATCTTCTTCTGTTTTCACAATGTAGGCATAATCTTTTGTTGTTAGGAAAGATGTATCATAACTATACCTTATAGGCTCTTTCCTTTCTCTTGTAGATCTCCTGATTTCTGCACTTCTTGAAGTTTCAGCCTCATTTGATTCTGGATCAAATCTTGGCCCTTCTTCTACATGATCCTGCACTCTACATCTAGAGTCAACTTCATCATCAATTTCTTCACAAACTTTTACCTTTGCCTTTCCTTTTCTTTGAGTTACTTCAACATCTGTATACTCATTTGGTGATCCTGTATACCACATATTTTGCTCATCAAATGTCACATCTTTAGTAACAAGAAATTGCTTTGTGGATGGACTCCACAATCTGTAACCCATCTGTCTATCATCATATCCAATAAACACATACTTCTCTGCTTTTGGTTCTAGCTTATGTCTTAATTGTGAAGGAACATAAGCATATGCAATACATCCAAATACTTTACAATGATCAAGACTAGGCTTCTTACCCCACCATGCTTCATAAGGGGTTCCTCCATCCAAAGCTTTGCAAGGCAACCTATTCACAAGGTATGTTGCAGTGTTAATGGCCTCTGCCCATAAGTAATTTGGACAATTCTTTTCCTTCATCATAGCTCTTGCAAACTCTACAAGAGTCCTATTCCTCCTTTCTGCTACTCCATTTTGTTGAGGGGAGTACCTGCAAGTCACTTCTCTTTTGATACCTGCATTCCACAAATAATCATCAAACTCTTTTGAGAAATACTCTCCCCCTCCATCTGATCTTAACCTCTTTAGCTTTTGTCCTGTGATCCTTTCTGCATAGACATGAAAATGTTTGAATGTCTTGAAAACTTCTGATTTATCCTTGATTACATACAAAGTAATCCACCTGGTTGCATCATCAACAAACAACACATAATATCTGGATCCATTTATGCTATAGTCCCTTGAGGGTCCCCATACATCTGTATGAACCAATTCAAGCATATTTGAATACTTGTACCCTGATTTGTTATAAGAACTCTTATGTGCTTTACCTAATTGACAAGCTTCACACTTGTACACCATATGTTGCCCTTCAATGTTTGGCAATCCAAGCACTACCTGATTCTTTGACATCTCCTTTATAGCTCTCTCATTGAAATGACCTAGCCTTTTATGCCATAGGTCTAATTCAGATACCTTTTGACCTCCATAGGTAAACAATGCATGTCCCACATTACCTTGGACTTTGAGAGTAAACAATCTTCCTTCCTTTTTACCTGCAATTATGGTTCTATATCCCTGATTTGGATCTTGTACATAGACACCATCATTTGTGAATCTTACCTCATATCCTTTCTCCACAATTTGCCCTACACTTATCAAATTTTTAGGAATAGTAGGAACATAAAGTACCTTACTCAGAAGTGTACTTCCACTCTTTGTCTTCACTGATCCAATGCTCTCCACTTTATGTTTGGTATTGTCACCTGTTTGAACTGTATGTCCATTCACCCTAGCTTCCATATCAGTCATCAAAGATAGATTCCCACTCAGATGGTTGCTGCATCCTTTCTCATCCAAGTCTTCAACATTGCAAGCTCTTCCCTAGTAGGAATACTTGGATCTGCAAACTCAGGTTTTTCTTCATCTCCTGTAATAAATGATATAAGATCTTTGCTCATGAGGTGTGCTTCCATCCTCATGGACCATGCTGGATAGTTCTCCCTATCTAGCTTATCAATCTGCAAGCTTTCTCCCATCTTGTATCCACCTGTGTATTGAAATCTTCAAGCTTTACAAACAATGTATGTACCTTTACTTCGAATTGGACTCCTTTTGCCTTTCTTGATGTCAAATAGTCTTCTCCTCGAGCTTTGACTCCAAGCTTTCACTTCTTAGTCCTTCAAGTGTTGAATTTCTTGAATCTGCAGCAGTCGGGATCCTCCTTTCTTCAAATTGATGTTTCCTGCTCTGATACCACTAATGGAGAGTGTTAATCTCCAAAAGAACAACTTATTCTTGTGATTAGAGCACCTCTATACCAAGAATAAGTCAAAACCTTCCACTCTTTAGAGGATCAACTTCTAATTATCAAAAGATGAACAAATCTGTGAAGAAGATGATACACAGAAAAGTCTGCTGCATTGTTCATTCACATTGACCTATCAAATCTGTAAAGTTTTTGATGAAACTTTGTACGAATCATCTCCTAGAGATTGCGCATCTACTCCAAGTTGAATCACTTCAAAAGATTAAGTATAACTTGAGAAATTGATTTCACAAGTTACCTATGTCAGAAACTGTTATCTAAAACAGTCGACTTTACACCTGTAACTTTTAAGACTTGGTTCTCCTTGAATAGAACCCGTTTTACAAAATGCTTCTAGACATGAGTAGCTTATCTTCCAACTTAAAGATCAAGCCCTCACTCATGCAAAACTTTAAACTGTACTAGGAGAAATGATCAAAACATTTACTTCGAAATATGCGCCTGTTTTAGGAACCAGTGAACACACTTCACATATGAATGTTCCTACACTTAATTCACTCAGCCTGATTACAATTGGAAGCTAAAACTTTGCACAGAGGTCAAGCAACTCTCAACTTAGACTTGTACAAAAGCATTTCACAATTGATCTACTGTAGAAGGAGAACACGCAGAAACATCGGGCGCAAAACTTTTCATTTACTCAGAAAAATTACAACTGAGTGATGAGAGCTAACTCAACTAACTTTTTCTCTATCTCATAACTTCTATCTCCCTCATTCTTGACTTCTAACTATTGTCACATATGCTCTCATACATGCCCCGACTTTTCTCAAGGTATTTATAGATAATTTGTACATAATTCTTACTGAACAAAATGATCTAAGTCATCTATGACTATGCTAATGTACATATGTGTACACTTCTCTTGTCCTCTGAATGTAATCTTCTTCCACACTTTAGGAATTGATTCTTCCTTCATCATTTGGTCTTCCAAGCCTTCAATTGGTGATTGGTCTGCACCAACAAGATAGATAGATAGATAGATAGATACATAGATAGATAGATAGATAGATAGATAGATAGATAGATAGATAGATAGATAGATAGATAGATAGATAGATAGATAGATAGATAGATAGATACATAGATAGATAGATAGATAGATAGATAGATAGATAGATAGATAGATAGATAGATAGATAGATAGATAGATAGATAGATAGGTAGATAGATAGATAGATAGATAGGTAGATAGATAGATAGATAGATAGATAGATAGATAGATAGATAGATAGATAGATAGATAGATAGATAGATAGATAGATAGATAGATAGATAGATAGATAGATAGATTGATGGAGAGTGTTAATCTCCAAAAGAACAAGTTGACCTTGAATTTAGATCACCTCTATATCAAGATCAACTTTAGACTCCACCTAATTTAGAGAATCTTCACCAAATTATCAGAAAATTGATTATTCTGAAAAATTCAGTTTCTTCATAAAATTCTGCTGCAGATTAGTCACTCATTGACTAATCAATCCTGTAAAGTTTTTGATAAAACTTTGCACAACACTTTGCCTTAAGGTTGCGCAACTTTGCCAAGTTAAATCTCTCAAAAAGATTAAGTACACACTGAGAAATGTGTGAAACACTTTACCTATGTCTGAAAGTGCTTCTCTGCAATGGCGACTTTGACACCTGCAACTTCTTAGCACTGGTTCTCCCAACTCTGAACCCGTTTGATCAAGATCTTCTAGCCATAGATAGCTTACCTTCCAACTTAGATTTTGAGCCCTCACTTGTGTAAAACTTTACACTGTAGACTGAGCACTGACCATTTCTTTGAAGATGAAATGTGCGCCAGATTTTTCGACTCTCAGAACATCTTCACATATGAATGTTCCTAAACAAAATTCTCACAGCCTGATTGAAATTAATCTCTCAAATTCTAGCCATAGATAGATTAGCTATGGACTTAGATACGTGCAAAAGGATTCCTCAAAAGATTAAGCACAGAAGGAGTAGACAGCAAAATATCGGGCGCAAAATTTTTCTATTTCTCGGAAAACTTACATCTAAGTGAGGATGGACAATTCACTCACTCTTCATGTGTCTAATGACACTAATTTCTCTCTCACTATTCTCTAATCTTCTCCTGCTGTATTTGCCCGACATTTTTCCAACATATTTATAGATGAATATATACAAGTGTATGACTAGACAAAGGTATAAGTCAGTTAATATACATATGTGTACATGTCTTTGGATTTTCTGAATATGCCCTTCCTTCAACCATCTGAATTTGTTCTCTTCTTGACTCCTTGACTTCATCTCTCCATAATCCTTCAATTTATGATTGTCATGCACCAACAGCTCCCCCTCAATCATTAATTGAGGTTCTTCTCTATCTTCTTGATTCCTGCCATATCCTTGAATCTTTGTAGTTTTGGTCCATCTAGACTTTTTGTCATCATATCTGCAACTTGATCTTTTGTGGGAGTGTGTATGACTTCAATCTCCTTCTCAATGACCTTCTCTCTCAGAAAATGATACTGTATTTCAATATGCTTAGTTCTAGCATGAAATACAGGATTAGCTGCCAAGTATAATGAACTCATATTGTCTCCACAAATAATAGGAGTACTTTGAATCACATCAAAAACTTTCAAAAGTGTCTTTAGCCATATTACCTCTTTTGCAGCTTCCACCATACCTTTATATTCTGCTTCTGTAGATGACAAAGCAACTGTATGTTGCTTCTTGGAACACCATGAAATCAATTTGTCTCCTACATAGCACAAGTATCCATGTGTTGATCTTCTATCATCCACATTACCTGCCCAATCTGCATCACTATATATCTTGATTCTTGTATCTGAAGTAAACCCATAGTACAACCCTTCTTTGAGTGTACCCTTGATGTACCTAAGTACTCTTTGCCCTGCAATCCAATGTTCCTTTCTAGGACAATGCATGAATTGTGAAAACACACCAACTGCATATGACAAGTCAGGCCTTGTCAATGTAGCATAAATCAAGCTACCAACCAAACTTTGATAGAGTTTCATATCTCTGAACTCTTCTCCTCCAAACCTAGACAATTTATGGTTCACTTCCAAAGGTGTAGGTGCAACCCTGCAATCTTCCATTTTAAATTTGGTTAGCAAATTTTTAAGATACCTTTCTTGGGTCACATATACTCCATGTTGAGTATAAGAAATCTCCATTCCCAAGAAGAATGATAGGTTCCCCAAATCACTGATTTTGAACTCTTTCTCCATCTGCTTCTTGATCATTTGTATTCCCTTATCATCTGTTCCTGTAAGTATTATGTCATCAACATAAATACAAACATAAATGAACCCATCTTCACTTGCTTTGACTAGCAAGCTACTATCTGCCTTTGATGCTTGAAATCCAAGATCATTCAAGAATTTTACAAGCCTATAATTCCAAGCCCTTGGGGCTTGCTTCAACCCATACAAAGCTCTCTTGAGCTTACATACATAATTTGGACTTACTTGATCTTTGAACCCATCTGGTTGCTCCATGTAGACTTCATCTGAAATGTAACCATTCAAGAAAGCATTTTTAACATCTAATTGAGACAACTTCCAACCTTTACAAGCAGCAATTGCAATGAGTGTCCTGATGGTTGTCATCTTTGCCACAGGACTATAAGTCTCATCATAGTCCACTCCGTATGTCTGTGCATACCCTTTCACAACAAGTCTAGCTTTGTACCTAGACACACTTCCATCTGCAAATCTCTTTGTTTTGTAAACCCACTTACATCCAATGATCTTTTGACTATTAGATTTAGGAACCAAATCCCATGTTTGATTCTCTATTAATGCATCATACTCCTCTTGCATAGCATCTTCCCAATTCTTCTTCCCTTTGGCCTCTTCATATGTAGAAGGGTCTTCATCTGCTTTTACCAAATAAGCATAATCTTTAGTAGTTAAGAATGAAGTGTCATAGCTATACCTTGTAGGTTGCCATTTGTGCCTAGATGACCTCCTAACTTCTGCACTTCTTGAGGTCTCTGGTTCATCACATTCTGGATCAAACCTTGGCCTCTCTTCAACTTCAATCTGCACTTCATTACTCTCACTTTCATCAAGTAATTGAATCTTTGCTTTACCTTTCCTTTGTTCCACTACTTCTTCATCATCTGCATGTACATTATATTTACCTGCATACCAAGTACCTTGCTCATCAAATGTAACATCCTTGGATACAATAAATTGCTTTGTGGATGGACTCCACAACCTGTATCCCATTTGCTTATCATCATAACCAATGAATACATACTTCTCTGCCTTAGGCTCCAACTTATGCCTCAATTGAGATGGCACATATGCATATGCCAAGCATCCAAATATTCTGCAATGATCCAAGGTAGGTTTCTTACACCACCAAGCTTCATATGGTGTCATACCCTGCAAAACTTTACAAGGCAATCTATTAACCAAATATGTAGCTGTATTAACAGCCTCAGCCCACAAATAATTTGGGCAATTCTTCTCTTTCATCATAGACCTTGCAAATTCAACAAGTGTCCTATTTCTTCTTTCTGCTACCCCATTTTGTTGAGGAGAGTACCTGCAAGTAACTTCTCTCTTTATACCTGCATTCCACAAATAATCATTGAACTCATTTGAAAAATACTCTCCCCCTCCATCTGACCTTAGTCTCTTCAATTTTTGACCTGTAATCCTTTCTGCATATGCATGATAGTGTTTAAATGTATTAAACACTTCTGACTTTTCCTTAATCACATAAATTGTGATCCACCTGGTAGCATCATCAACATATATGACATAATATCTTGAACCATTTATACTAAAGTCCTTTGAAGGACCCCACACATCTGTATGCACCAATTCAAGTCTTTCTGAATACATAAACCCATGCTTGGAGTAGGATTGCTTATGAGCCTTACCTAATTGACATGCCTCACATCTGTATGTCATGTGTTGACCTGCAATGTTAGGCATTCCAAGCACTGAATCATTGTTAATCATTTCTTTGATACCTCTTTCATTAAAGTGTCCAAGTCTTTTGTGCCAAAGATCCAATTCTGACACCTTCTGCTCTCCATATGTGAACATAGCATGTCCAACATTTCCTTGTACCTTCAATGTGAAGAGCCTTCCTTCTTTCTTTCCTGCAATAACTTGTTTATACCCTTGACTAGGGTCTTCAACATAAACTCCATCATTGGTGAACCTTACCTCATATCCTTTTTCCACAATTTGACCTACACTGATCAAATTCTTTGGAATTGTGGGAACATAGAGTACCTTACTCAGAAGAGTGCTCCCATCCTTAGCTTTGACTGAACCAATTGACTTTACCTTATGCTTTGTATTATCACCTGTCTGAACTGTATGATTAATTGCATTATGATCTAAGTCAGTCATCAAAGCAATATTTCCACTCAAATGATTACTACATCCTGAATCAATATAAAACACTCTCATGTCCTCATGTGAGGTTTCACATGTATTCATAATGAGAGTTGAATCCTCCTTCTGATCTGATGCATAGTTGTAGTAGGTGTTATTATAGGATTGATTTTGGAAGCTTCTTCCTCCACCTCTTCCAAAAGAATTCCTACCACCTCTACCTCTGAAATTTCCTCTCTGAAATCTACCACCTCTTGCTCTTTGATTAAAGTTCTGATAATTACCATTGTTTTGATTATTATGCCAACAATCATGAGATAGATGATTGGTCTTACCACATATCCAACAAGCTCTTGCATTCTCTTTGTTGTTTCTGCCTCTTCCTCTACTTCTGCCATTTCCTCTTCCTCTTATGAAATTTGCTTGGTTTAAAGTACCTTCTTCTTCACCTGATTGTTGCTTTCCTTTGTTGGCTTTCTTCTTGTCTTTAGAGTACATTGCATGACCTGCACTCTTATCAACATCTTCTTTGATATCATTCTCAAAAGTTAGCATATGACCTAACAATTGATTCAAATCAGGAGTAAAATGATCTAATGAAAGTTCTGTAGATAAAATGAAAGGCTTCCATTTCTCATCTCCTCTTAGCCTTGTGAGTATTTGTCTTACCAATTTGTCTTCTTCAATATCTTCATCAACTGCACCTAAAGAATCTGCAATTTCCTTCATCTTTGTCACATAATCAGAAATTGATTGTGAGGCCTTCTTCTTGAAGGTAGTAAACTCTGCCCATAGTGAAGCCTTCCTTGATTTGGTTGTATTTTGGAAATGCTCTTCCAAAGCATTCCAAATGTCACAAGCACTCTCAAGTCCTCTAATGTGAGGAAGCAAATAGTCATTGACTGCCATGTAGATGATGCTTCTTGCTTGAGCATCCTTCTTCATCCAATTCTTCAAATCTGCAAGCTCCTCCCTAGTTGGAACACTAGGATCTCTGAATTCTGGCTTTTCTTCATCTCCTGTGATGTATCCTATCAGATCTTTGCTCATAAGATGAGCTTCCATCCTCATAGACCATGCAGGATAGTTCTCTCTATCCAACTTTTCAATTTGGAGACTATCTCCCATCTTTACTTCACCTGTAGCTTCAAATCTTTAACCTTTACAGATAATGAATGTACCTTTACTTCGAATGTTGCTCCTTCTGATCCTTTTGATGCTCTTTGTATGTCTTCCTTCAAGTTTTCTTCAACCTTTACCCTTCTGCACCTTCAAGATGTAAAGATTTGTACTTCTGCAATAGTCGGAGTCTTCTTCACTTCAATTTTGACACAACCTGCTCTGATACCACTGATGGAGAGTGTTAATCTCCAAAAGAACAAGTTGACCTTGAATTTAGATCACCTCTATATCAAGATCAACTTTAGACTCCACCTAATTTAGAGAATCTTCACCAAATTATCAGAAAATTGATTATTCTGAAAAATTCAGTTTCTTCAGAAAATTCTGCTGCAGATTAGTCACTCATTGACTAATCAATCCTGTAAAGTTTTTGATAAAACTTTGCACAACACTTCGCCTTAAGGTTGCGCAACTTTGCCAAGTT
>MU260718.1:100000-105000 GCA_020310875.1 Ceratopteris richardii
CCAACCATCACTCCCAAGAGTGGTATCAGAGCAAATAAGGTAAACATGGGAGATGGTTTTCCTTCATTCATTGACAAATTGGACAGGAACAATTACCAAGCTTGGTCATTGAGAATGAAGAACTATCTACAAGGAAGGAGCTTATTTGGATACATATCAGGAGATGAGGAATTGCCCTCATTCAAAGCTAGAGGACTACCCACCAAGGATGAACAAGAGAGACTCAACCAATGGTGTGCAAAGGATGCTTTGGCAAGGTCTTACCTTCTTAACTCTATATCTGATTTCCTTTTACCTCATATAAGGAACTGTAAGACTTCCCAAGAGACTTGGGAAACTCTGTCAACATATTTTTCTTCCAACACAAGGGCCAGGAAGAATCAACTATGGATTGAATTCACAACCCTTAGGAAGCAGCCCAAGCAATCAGTCTCAGAGTATGTAACAAAGATTAAAGATGTGGCAGACCAATTAGCAAGCATTGGAGAGGAGATTGAAGAGGAGCAAATAGTCAGGCAAGTAACAAATGGACTCAAAGCAGATGATAAGTGGGAAAGCTTTACCACTGCAATGGACCTCTACATGGATATGCATACCCCAGATCTCACAACACTTATGGGCCAACTATTCACATATGAAGCAAAGTTGACAAAGGCAGGAGATCAATCAAAAGGTAACAACCCCTCTGCTCTCTATACTGATAAGAAAGTTAAGGATAAAGGTAAAGGGAAGAAACAGGATGAAGAAGGCTCTACCTCCCAAGCTAATTATGCAGGGAGAGGTAGATCATCAAGAGGAAGGGGCAGAGGAGGTAAGTCAGGTAGGGGGAGACCCTACAACTCATCAGCATGCAACATTTGTGGACTATCCAATCATACCACAAATGAATGCTACAAGAACTACAAGAATCAGAGAGGAAGAGGTTACTCAAGAGGTGGATACTCTCAAGGAAGAGGCAGGTTCAACCAACACCAAGGCTACAATGGATACAACAATCAATACAACAACAATTACAACCACAATCAGAATGGTAATTACCAAGGTGGATTCAGAAATAGAAGGGATTACAACAACTACACAGAGGAGCAAGATGACTCCCTATTGATCATGAATATGACCTCCAAGGCAGGTACAAATGATGATCATTTATTTTATATTGACTCAGGATGTTCTAACCATGTAGCTGGTAATGTGGCACTACTCTCTGATTTGGAAGAACCCAAGGGCAAACATCAGGTACAGACAGGTGATGATACTAAACACTCTGTTGTAAAGATTGGAAATGTAAAGACATGTGATGGTAACCAGAATCTATTGAGCAGGGTACTCTATGTACCAACCATCACCAAGAATCTAATGTGTTGGTCAGATTGTGGAGAAAGGTTTGCAGGTCAGATTCACTCAACATGGAGCATATGTGGAGGACCCAAGACATGGATTCAGAAGGATAGCCAAAGGGGAGAAATCAGGTAGATTGTTTACTTTTGAGCTAGAAGACACCAAGAACATTGCTTTATATAATTACAAGGATCAAACACTCTCAGAGTTAGAAATATGGCACAAGAGGTTAGGGCACATAGGTGAAAAAACCCTAAAGCAAATGTGCAGGGATCAATGTGTGCTTGGGATACCTAATGTGTCCAAGCAACACATGATTTACAAGTGTGGAGCATGTCAGTTTGGTAAGTCTCACAGGTTGCCATATTCAAGGAAAGGTTTCATGCATGAAGACTACCTAGACTTGGTGCACACAGATGTTTGGGGACCTAGCAAGGACCCTTCCATTTCAGGTTCAAGGTATTATGTGTCCTTTATTGATGACTATAGCAGGTGGACCATTTTATACTTTATGAAGCATAAAGATGAAGTGTTCAATTGTTTCAAGAGATATCTTGCACTTGTTGAAAATCAAACAGGAAGAAGCTTGAAGAGGCTAAGGTCAGATGGTGGAGGAGAATACTTCTCCAATGAGTTTGAAGATTTCTTGCAGGAAAGAGGCATCAAGAGGGAGATTACTACAAGGTACTCACCTGAACAAAATGGGGTAGCTGAAAGAAGGAATAGACTCATAGTAGAAACAACTAGGTCCATGCTTAATGAAAAAAAGTTACCAAATTATCTTTGGGCAGAGAGTGTATCCACTGCCACCTATCTCATAAACAGGTTGCCATCCAAATCACTTGATGGCATGACACCATATGAAGCTTGGCATGGTAAGAGACCTTCTCTGGATCATTGCAAAATCTTTGGTTGTGTAGCATATGTGCATATTCCCTCACATGTAAGGGGAAAGCTAGACCCCAAAGCTGAAAAATGTATCTTCATTGGTTATGATTTGAACCAAAAGGGATACAGATTCTACAACCCAACAAACAAAGGCTTCAAGGTAAGCAGAGATGTCATCTTTGATGAGAATGACTCATGGTATGAGAATGAGTGCAGGAAAGTTAGTCTACCCTATGACATGGAAGAGGATTTCCCAAAGCTCACCAAGGAGGAATCAATTCAGAAAGAAGATTCAAGCTCAGATGATGATGATACAATAAATCTTGAGGAGTTCAAGGCTTGGAAATCCAAAGGGAAGATGAAGATGAAGCAACTAGAAGATAACCCAGAATCCTCAACTCAAGCAATTAGAAGATCTCAAAGAGAAAGCAAAAGACCAATCAGATTTGGGTATGACACATCACTTGTAACTAAACATTCTGTATTTCTTGCAAAGGATTTGTTGAATGAAGAACCAGGTACCTATGAAGAAGCAATTACCAAACCAGAATGGAAAGGAGCTATGGATGAAGAAATGGAAGCTCTCAAGGAGAGTGATACTTGGGACTTGGTACCCAAGAAGGACTCTATGAAGGTGATAGGATCCAGATGGATCTACAAGCTAAAGAGGAATTCAGATGGAACAATAAACAGGTACAAAGCTAGGTTGGTAGCCAAGGGCTTTGCACAAACCCAAGGCATTGATTATGAGGAGACATTTTCTCCTGTGGCTAAGATGCCAACTATCATAATATTGGTGAGTGTAGCTGCATCCAAGAATTGGAACATGTACCAATTAGATGTCAAGAATGCTTTCTTGAATGGATGGATATCTGAAGAAGTTTACATGTCACAACCACCTGCCTATGAAGACCCCAAGAAGGTAAACTATGTTTGTAAATTGAAGAAGGCTCTGTATGGTTTAAAGCAGGCACCTAGAGCATGGAATTACAGGTTGACAACCTACCTCCAAGACCAAGGATTTGTGATGAGTAAAGCAGACACTTCTCTATTCATAAAGAGAAGTAGTACAGAGGTAATCTACTTGTGTGTTTATGTTGATGACATCATTATTACAGGCAATGATGTCAATGGGATTAGGCACATCAAAGGACAGATGATGAAAGAATTCAAGATTAGTGATCTTGGATTATTGAAGTATTTCTTAGGTCTTGAGTTAGTCTACACCAACTCAGGTATATATATCACTCAAAAGAAGTATGTGCAGGATATGTTCAAGAAGTTTGGCTTGCAGGATGCTAAAGTATCTACTACTCCAATGGAGGTCAACCTAAAGCTAAGTTCTCATGAAGGGGAAGAAGTTCAAGACATTACAGGATATCAAAGTATGGTAGGTAGTTTGAACTAATCTACCTTGACAAGAATTGACATAGCATATGGAGTTAGTGTGCTTAGTCAATTCATGCACAAACCAAGGGTACCTCACCTAGAGGCAGCAAAGAAGATCTTGAAGTATCTGAAGGGAACTCAAAGTCATGGTTTGTACTTTCCTTATACATCAGATATTGACATTAAAGTTTACTCAGATGCAGATTGGGCAGGATGCAAGGATGATAGGAGAAGCACCTCAGGATATATTTGTTTTGCAGGAGATAAGCTTATTTCTTGGTTAGCCAAGAAACAACCTACAATGGCATTGTCATCCACTGAAGCAGAGTATAGAGGGCTTGCCAATGCCACTCAAGAAGCTATCTGGTTGAAGCTTTTATATACAGAGTTAGGTCTATGCACTAGACCACCAATCATATTTGGAGATAACACTAGCTCTCTTTACCTTGCAGCTAATCCAATATATCATGCCAGAACCAAACACATAGAGGTTCATTACCACTATGTGAGGGAGAAGTTACTTAGCAAAGAGATTCAATTGACATATGTGTCTACTAATATGCAATGTGCAGATCTACTCACTAAAGCTCTGGATGGAAACAAGCTATGCAGATTCAAATCCATGATTGGATTACAGGATGTGATTGAAGACTAAAGATCAAGACTTAAGCCAAAGTGCTTGGCTTGAGGGGGAGCTGTTGGTGCATTTCAAGCCTTCACACTTGGCTTGGAACCTTAGAAATGGAGTGTTGAAACCTTGGAAGTTTAATTCTCTTGAAGAAAGGACCATGTGAACTTATGCTTATAAGTTCTTACCTCTTTACCCATTGTAAAAGTCTATATGACTTGGCATCTCATGTAATCACACCTACTTGATAGATTCGTGGAAATTGGAACTTGTAATTGGAGACAATATCTCCCTACTTTTAGAGGAGAGATTCTAGGGAGCCTAGATTTGAATTTCAAATTCAAATGATCACTTAACTCATATAAAAGTGAAGATCAAAACTCGCGGGTTAGCTAGTCCAATTGAGCTCACTCCACGAGGCATTCTACTGTTGTAACTCAGTGTGTGTTAGTGCTACTTCATAGCCTACACTACAACACCTCATTTAGCTATGCTTGCCAAGCTAATGAGTATGTACAATTACATCAATCAATAGAAGTATACACATTCACTATCTCTGTTGTCTCTGAGTCATCTACTCCAAGTCTGTCAACTTCAAAGGAGCATATCCCAGGATCTACTGAACCAAATCAAGTGATTCAAAGCACATTGGAACCAGCTCTACGCATACTACATGCCTACAAAATTTCAAGGCCAAAGGATCAGCCATCTCGGAGAAATCTTACTCGAAGTCGTCACTGGTATTTTTTTGCAGAGT
>MU260718.1:107500-112500 GCA_020310875.1 Ceratopteris richardii
CCATTCTCTATTTATATATAGTTTGATTCGATGTAACGACTTCTAACAAACTCTGATTCTGGAAGATTCTGCACTGTACATAACGGTTGCGAATTTGTCCCTTCACTTAAGGCTTTTGATTTTCTGAATATTTTGATTCCACTTCTCTTTATCTTTCTTTTTCTTTTATGTCTGTGTGTATGTCAAATTCGTGAGTGATTCTTCAACAGCTCCCCCTCAATCACTAATTTGACTTTTCCTGTCTTTCATATATTTTTCTTTCTTTTATACCTGCCATTTCTTTGAACCTGCTTGTCTTTGTTCCATCCAAGCTCTTTGTCAAAATATGTGCAATCTGATCTTTTGTCAGAGTGTATACTATTTCTATCTCCTTCTCCATTACCTTTTCCCTCAGGAAATGATACTGAATCTCTATGTGCTTTGTTCTTGCATGAAATACTGGATTTGCTGCAAGATACAACGAGCTCATATTAGCGCCATGTATGATAGGTATACCTTGATCAATACCCATGCTTTTGAACAAGGTTTGCATCCATATCACTTCTTTAGCTGCTTCTACAAGTCCTTTATATTCTGCTCCTGTTGACGATAAAGCCACTGTGTGTTGTTTCTTCGAACACCAGCTCACTAGCTTGTCTCCTAGGTATATCATATACCCATGTGTTGATCTTCTGTCATCTTGACTTCCTGCCCAGTTTGAGTCATTGAATGCTCTCAACTTTATATCTGACGTAAAAGGATAATATAATCCTTCTTTTACAGTCCTTTTGATATATCTAAGAACTCTCTGTTCTGCAACCCAATGTTGATCTTTCGGACAATGCATGAACTGTGAGAGAACTCCTACTGCATAACTAAGATCCGGTCGTGTTAGTGTAGCGTAAATTAGACTTCCCACTAACGACTGATACTTTCTCATATCTTTAAACTCTGCTCCACTATATTTGTTGAGTTTATGATTTCCTTCAAGCGGTGTTGAAGCTTCTCTGCAATTCTCCATATTAAACTTCTTCAGTAAGTTTAGGAGATACCTTTCTTGCATAACATATACTCCATGATCTGTGTATGTGATTTCCATTCCAAGAAAGTATGATAACTTTCCTAGATCATTGATCTGAAAGTCCTTTTCAAGTAATCTCTTTACTTCTTTAATTCCTTCATCTGAAGTACCTGTGATTATAATGTCATCTACATAAATGCAAATGTAGATCATACCTTCTTCTGTTCTCTTGATGAGTAGACTTGCATCTGCTTTCGAACTTTGGTATCCAAGTTCATTGAGATATTTCACAAGCCTGTAATTCCAAGCTCTTGGAGCTTGCTTGAGTTCGCAAAGTGCTTTTCTTAATCTGCAAACAAAATTTGGGTATTTGGAACTTACAAACCCTTCAGGTTGTTCCGTATAGACTTCATCTGATATGTATCCATTCAAAAATGCGTTCTTTATATCTAGCTGACTTAGCTTCCATCCTTTTGATGCTGCTATAGCAATCACTGTCCTTATGGTTGACATCTTTGCCACCGGACTAAACGTCTCATCATAATCTATGCCATGCGTCTGAGCATAACCCTTGATAACCACTCTAGCTTTGTGTCTGGCTATCCTTCCATCTGCAAGTTTCTTAACTTTGAAAACCCATTTATTTCCGATTACTTTCTTACCATTTGGTTTCGGAACAAGTTCCCATGTCTTGTTCTCCTCCAGTGCGCTGAACTCTTCTTCCATTGCTTCTTCCCATTGCTTCTTCCCATTGCTTCTTGCCTTTAGCTTCATCATAGTTCTGAGGTTCTTCATCATATTTGACCATATATGCATAATTTTTTTGAGTTATGTACGAAGTATCATAAGAATACCTTGTTGGTTGTTTCCTTACCTTGTTTGACCTTCTTGGTTCAAACTCTTCATGTGTATCTGAATAGACTTCTTCATCAAATCCATGTTCATCTTCATTTCTCATACCTGATCCGATCCTGGACGTACTTGCCTGCATATAGTCTCCATCTCTATTATTTTCCTTTCTCTTTCCTTCTTACCTCTTCTTCAAATTCTTCCGTTGTATGACTTTGATCTGTATACCAGCTTTTCTGTTCATCAAATGTAACATCTCTGGAAATAGTAAACTGTTTTGTTAGTAGGACTCCATAACCTGTAACCCATCTGCTTTTCATCATATCCGACGAACACATATTTCTCTGCTTTTGGTTCAAGCTTAAGTCTGAGTTGTGACGGTACATAAGCATAAGCTACTGATCCAAACACTTTGCAATGATCAAGTGTTGGTTTCTTTTCCCACCAAGATTCATAAGGGGTCATTCCATCTAAAGCTGTGCACGGTAATCTGTTTACCAAGTATGTAGCGGTATTAACGGCTTCAGCCCAAAGATAATTTGGACAATCCTTTTCTTTTAGCATAGCCCGTGCAAACTCAACTAGAGTTCGGTTCCTTCTTTCTGCTACACCATTTTTTTGTGGTGTATACCTGCAGGTTATTTCTCTCTTAATACGTGCATTCCAGAGATAGTCATTGAACTCTCGGGAGAAGTATTCTCCCCCTCCATCAGAAAATGCTTGAAGCTTTCAAATACCTCTGATCTTTCCTTCAAAACATATAACGTTATCCATCTTGTAGCGTCATCAATGAATAAAACATAATACCTTGAGCCACTGATTGATCCTTCTTTTGTTGGACCCCATACATCTGTATGAATGAGTTCAAGTACTCCGTCATGTTTGAATCCTTTCTTCTGGAAAGATAACCTGTGGGCTTTTCCCATTTGACATGCTTCACACTTGTGAATCATATGTTGGTTCTGTACATTCGGTAATCCCAGTACTGACTGATTTGCAGTCATAGCTTTTATTCCTTTTTCATTAAAATGACCTAATCTCTTATGCTAGAGATCAAGTTCTGTAATCACCTTCTCACCATGTGTGAGCAACGCTTGACCAATGTTCCCTTGTACTCTTAAAGTAAAGACTTTACCTTCTTTCTTACCAGAGACGATCTGATGATATCCATTCTAGGGATCTTCTACAAATACTCCTTCATTTGTAAATCTGACATGAAAACCTTTCTCAACTATCTGTCCTACACTAATTAAATTTTTCGGTATTGTCGGAACATACAAAACATTGGTTCGCAAATCTGCTCCACTCTTACATTTCACTTTTCCAATTGAATGTACACTGTGTCTCGTGTTGTCACCTGTTTGAAAAGTATGACCTTTTTCCAATTCTGACATCAGTTCTATATTTCCTGACAAATGATTAGAACATCCAGAATCAATATAAAATACCTTTAAATCTTCGTTATCTGATGTGCTGATTGAGTTCATCATCAACGATGTATGATCTTCATTTTGTGTGTCATTTGCGTAGTTGTTGTAGGTGGTGTTGTAGGATTGATTATGTCCCCAACTTCTTGCTCCACCTCTACCATAGCCTCCTCTTTGATTCTGTCTACCTCTTTGAAAATTACTCTGATATCTTCCGCTTCTGCCTCTGCTATTGCTGTTCTGATTTTGATTTGATCCTTGTTGATTGTGACAGCAATCATGAGCCAGATGATTACTTAATCCACAAATCCAGCAAGCCTTCTTGTTGTTATTCTGGCTACCTCTTCCTCTTCCAAAACCTCTTGCTCTTCCTCTGTCGGTGCCTTTACCTCTTGCATAATAAGCCTGAGAACTCGACTCTTCTTCGTCTTTTGACTTACCTTTATCTTTCTTCTTGTTCTTCATGTACATTGTAGAACTTTGTCCTTTATCTCCATCTCCTTTTAGTTCTTGCTCATATGTGAGCATCAAACCAAGCAACTGATTTAAATCTGGTACAAAATGATTTAAAGATAGTTCAGTCGAGAGTATGAAAGGTTTCCACCTTTCATCTCCTCTCAAACCTGTTAGCAGTTGCGCTATCAATATGTGATCTTCGACATCTTCATTTATGGATCCAAGACTATCTGCTAGATCCTTCATCTTAGTGACATAGTCACTAATGCTTTGATTCGACTTCTTTTTGAACGTTGTGAATTCGGACCATAAGCTAGCCTTCCTAGCTTTCGTAGTATTTTGGAAATGATCTTCCAACGCACTCCATATGTCCTCCGCTTTCTCCAGACCTCTAATGTGCGGTAGTAGATGGTCTGTAACAGTATTATAAATGTAAGCTCTTGCCGTTGCATCTTTCTTCTGCCACAGCTTCAAGGCTTCTAATTCTTCTTTTTCCGGTTGACTATCATCTTCAAAAGTCGGCTTCTTTTCTTCTCCGGTCACATACATCATTAAGTCCTTACTGATAAGTAAGGCTTCCATGCACATTACCCACGCGGGATAATTATCTCTGTCCAATTTTTCAATAGAAACATGATCTGCCATAATCTTCTTGTTTCTATTACTTCCGGTGACCTTTTGAGAATCTTTCTGCTCGTCAGAATCTTTCTCGTTCTGAAACCACTTGTGTGGTTAACCTGCTCTGATACCACTTGTTGGAACTCACGGCTCTGAGACCACTCAAGGTACTTTGGCTACGATACCACTTTCGGTATTATAGCACAGATACCACTTGTTATGGTCGACGCGGCAAAAAACTTGAACCTTGTCAAGCCTGCGTAATTTGTTGCGCCACCGAAGAGAGCTAAGCTAGAGTGATATTAGAACACCTCTATAATCATCAGTAGCTTAGCAAAGTTACTGTCACTCAAATGTATAAGACAACGTTTTGAATCTACTGAAAATTCCATTGGAACTTCACCGGACTGTCACCAGACTGTCATCATAATTATACCAGAATCTTACCAGAATCAACTATGATTCTATTTGTAATCACTTCAAGTGAATATACAAGAAGTAAGGAAGAAATGTGTGAACTTCCTTTACTGAATGAACTCTTTCTAAAGTTTAAGGAAAAACTTTACCAGTTCAGAATGCCTCTTTTCGGTCAGGCTTTGTACTGTGTGTACATATTCATTTCACCAAAATCTTTGATGAACTGATAGTAG
>MU260718.1:122500-147500 GCA_020310875.1 Ceratopteris richardii
ACTCTTTGGGCTGCAATCCAATGAGTCTTCTTTGGACAATGCATGAATTGTGACAACACACCTACTGCATATGATAGATCTGGCCTTGTCAAGGTAGCATAGATTAGACTACCTACCAAACTCTGATATTTCTTCATATCATTGAACTCTTCACCTCCATACCTGCTTAATTTATGATTTACCTCCAATGGTGTAGTTGAGGTCCTGCAATCTTCCATGTTAAACTTGACTAGAAGATTCTTCAAGTATCTCTCTTGTGAAACATATACTCCATGTTGAGTATACACAATCTGCATTCCTAGAAAATAAGATAAGTTTCCCAAATCACTTATCTTAAACTCCTTCTCTATTTGTCTTTTGAGTTCATTGATTCCTTGAGCATCTGTTCCTGTAACAATAATATCATCAACATAAATGCACATGTAAATGTATCCATTTTCACTTGCCTTCACTAGCAAGCTACTATCTGCCTTTGATGCTTGAAATCCACATTCATTCAAGAACTTAACCAATCTGTAATTCCAAGCTCTTGGGGCTTGCTTCAACCCATATAAAGCTCTCTTGAGCTTACACACATAATCTGATCCAATTGATTCCATGAAGCCTTCTGGTTGCTCCATATATACTTCATCTGCAATGTATCCATTTAGAAATGCATTTTTCACATCCAATTGTGATAATTTCCATCCCTTACAAGTAGCAATAGCAATCAATGTCCTAATTGTAGACATCTTAGCAACAAGACTAAAGGTCTCATCATAATCTACCCCATAAGTTTGGGCATAACCTTTGACCACAAGTCTAGCCTTATATCTAGACACCTTACCATCTGCAAACCTCTTTGTTTTATATACCCACTTACATCCAATGACCTTCTGATTCTTTGGTCTTGGTACTAGTTCCCAAGTTTCATTTTCAAGTAGAGCATCATACTCTTCCTGCATTGCCTTCTCCCAATTCTGTTTACCTTTGGCTTCTTCATAAGTGGTTGGATCTTCTTCTGTTTTCACAATGTAGGCATAATCTTTTGTTGTTAGGAAAGATGTATCATAACTATACCTTATAGGTTCTTTCCTTTCCCTTGTAGATCTTCTGATTTCTGCACTTCTTGAAGTTTCAGCCTCATTTGATTCTGGATCAAATCTTGGCCCTTCTTCTACATGATCCTGCACTCTACATCTAGAGTCAACTTCATCAACAATTTCTTCACAAACTTTTACCTTTGCCTTTCCTTTCCTTTGTATTTCTTCAACACCTGTATACTCATTTGGTGATCCTGTATACCACATGTTTTGCTCATCAAATGTCACATCTTTAGTAACAAGAAATTGCTTTGTGGATGGACTCCACAACCTGTAACCCATCTGTCTATCATCATATCCAATAAACACATACTTCTCTGCTTTTGGTTCTAGCTTATGTCTTAATTGTGAAGGAACATAAGCATATGCAATACATCCAAATACTTTACAATGATCAAGACTAGGCTTCTTACCCCACCATGCTTCATAAGGGGTTCCTCCATCCAAAGCTTTGCAAGGCAACCTATTCACAAGATATGTTGCAGTGTTAATGGCTTCTGCCCATAAGTAATTTGGACAATTCTTTTCCTTCATCATGGCTCTTGCAAACTCTACAAGAGTCCTATTCCTCCTTTCTGCTACTCCATTTTGTTGAGGAGAGTACCTGCAAGTCACTTCTCTTTTGATACCTGCATTCCACAAATAATCATCAAACTCTTTTGAGAAATACTCTCCCCCTCCATCTGATCTTAACCTCTTTAGCTTTTGTCCTGTGATCCTTTCTGCATAGACATGAAAATGTTTGAATGTCTTGAAAACTTCTGATTTATCCTTGATTACATACAAAGTAATCCACCTGGTTGCATCATCAACAAACAACACATAATATCTGGATCCATTTATGCTATAGTCCCTTGAGGGACCCCATACATCTGTATGAACCAATTCAAGCATATTTGAATACTTGTACCCTGATTTGTTATAAGAACTCTTATGTGCTTTACCTAATTGACAAGCTTCACACTTGTACACCATATGTTGCCCTTCAATATTTGGCAATCCAAGCACCACCTGATTCTTTGACATCTCCTTTATAGCTCTCTCATTGAAATGACCTAGCCTTTTATGCCATAGGTCTAATTCAGATACCTTTTGACTTCCATAGGTAAATAATGCATGTCCCACATTACCTTGGACTTTGAGAGTGAACAATCTTCCTTCCTTTTTACCTGCAATTATGTTTCTATATCCCTGATTTGGATCTTGTACATAAACACCATCATTTGTGAATCTTACCTCATATCCTTTCTCCACAATTTGCCCTACACTTATCAGATTTTTAGGAATAGTAGGAACATAAAGTACCTTGCTCAGAAGTGTACTTCTACTCTTTGTCTTCACTGATCCAATGCTCTCCACCTTATGTTTGGTATTGTCACCTGTCTGAACTGTATGTCCATTTACCCTTGCTTCCATATCAGTCATCAAAGATAGATTCCCACTCAGATGGTTGCTGCACCCTGAGTCAATATAAAACACTCTTTGATCTTCTCCTATTGATTCATGAGTTGCATTTAAGATAAGAGTCATGTCATCCTTCTGATCTGATGCATAATTGTAATAATTATTGTTGTAGGACTGAGATTGGAAGTTTCTTCCACCTCCTCTACCATATGATGTCCTACCACCTCTTCCTCTGAAGTTGCCTCTTTGGTTTCTGCCTCCTCTACCTCTTTGGTTATAATTCTGATTATTGCTTCCACCATTTTGATTGTTATACCAACAATCATTTGCCAAATGATTTGTTCTGCCACAAATCCAACAGGCTTTAGCATTATCTTTGTTCTTACCTCCTCTTCCTTTACCTCTGAAATTTGTCTTCCCTTTTGTGAAGTTAGCTTGATTTGAATTCCCTTCATCATCATTTGATTGCTTTCCCTTACCATTCTTTTTCTTGTCCTTGGAGTACATAGCTTGACTTGTACTTCTATCATTGTCTCCTTTAAGATCCTGCTCAAAGGTTAGCATGTGTCCTAGCAATTGATTAAGGTCAGGAGTAAAGTGATCAAGTGACAATTCTATGGACAATATAAAAGGCTTCCACTTCTCATCTCCTCTCAAACCTGTAAGTATTTGTCTTACCAACTTTTCTTCTTCAATATCTTCATCCACTGCTCCCAAGCTATCTGCAATATCTTTCATCCTTGCCACATAATCTGAAATTGATTGTGAGCTCTTCTTCTTGAAGGTTGTGAACTCAGCCCATAGTGAGGACTTCCTTGACTTAGTTGTATTTTGGAAATGCTCTTCCAAGGCATTCCAAACATCTGTGGCACTTTCCAAACCTCTGATGTGAGGTAGAAGGTAATCATTTACAGTCATGTAGATGATACTCCTTGCTTGAGCATCCTTTCTCATCCAAGTCTTCAACATTGCAAGCTCTTCCCTAGTAGGAATACTTGGATCTGCAAACTCAGGTTTTTCTTCATCTCCTGTAATAAATGATATAAGATCTTTGCTCATGAGGTGTGCTTCCATCCTCATGGACCATGCTGGATAGTTCTCCCTATCTAGCTTATCAATCTGCAAGCTTTCTCCCATCTTGTATCCACCTGTGTACTGAAATCTTCAAGCTTTACAAACAATGTATGTACCTTTACTTCGAATTGAAATCCTTTTGCCTTTCTTGATGTCAAATAGTCTTCTCCTCAAGCTTTGACTCCAAGCTTTCACTTCTTAGTCCTTCAAGTGTTGAATTTCTTGAATCTGCAACAGTCGCGATCCTCCTTTCTTCATATTGATGTCTCCTGCTCTGATACCACTGATGGAGAATGTTAATCTCCAAAAGAATAACTTACTCTTGTGATTAGAGCACCTCTATACCAAGAGTAAGTCAAACACTTCACTAATTTAGAGGATCAATTGCTAATTATCAAAAGATTAACAAATCTGTGAAGAAGATGAAACACAGAAAAGTCTGCTGCACTATTTCTCCACATTGACCTATCAAACATGTAAAGTTTTTGATGAAACTTTGTACGAATCATCTCCTAGAGATTGCGCATCTCCTCCAAGTTGAATCTCTTCAAAAGATTAAGTATAACTTGAGAAATCAACTTCTCAAGTTACCTATGTCAGAAACTGTCATCTAAAACAGTCGACTTTACACCTGTAACTTTTAAGACTTGGTTCTCCTTGAATAGAACCCGTTTTACAAAATGCTTCTAGACATGAGTAGCTTATCTTCCAACTTAAAGATTAAGCCCTCACTCATGCAAAACTTTAAACTGTGCTGGGAGAAATGATCAAAACATTAACTTCGAAATTTGCGCCTGTTTTAGGAACCAGTGAACATACTTCACATATGAATGTTCCTACACTTAATTCACTCAGCCTGATTACAATTGGAAGCTAAAACTTTGCACAGAGGTCAAGCACCTTCCAACTTAGACTTGTACAAAAGCATTTTACAATTGATCTACTGTAGAAGGAGAACACACAGAAACATCGGGCGCAAGATTTTCAATTACTCAGAAAAGTTTACAACTGAGTGATGAGAGCTAACTCAACTAACTTTTTCTCTATCTCATGACTTCTACCTTCCTCAATCTTGGCTTCTAACTATTGTCACATATGCTCTCATACATGCCCCGACTTTTCTCAAAGTATTTATAGATAATTTTGTACATGATTCTTACTAAACAAAAGATCTAAGTCATCTATGACTATACTAATGTACATATGTGTACACTTCTCTTGTCCTCTGAATGTAATCTTCTTCCACACTTTAGGAATTGATTCTTCCTTCATCATTTGATCTTCCAAGCCTTCAATTGGTGATTGGTCTGCACCAACAATAGATAGTGAACATGTCTTAATGCCGCAGGAAAAAGTGGTTTTACGAGACTTTATTTGGTCTAAATTCCCCGGAATCGGTCCACTTGGATTACCTAGAGCCCACAATTATCTCACAATGTATTCTTCTTATGTCTATGCACTAGCTCATATGTTTCCCGGCAAACGCACCAATGATAAGTTTCTAAGCCCAAGGAAAAAGTGATGTGTCCTTGGAAATAGAAGCTTCAAAACATCAGTGATCGTTTATGTTCTCAAGTATCAATCTGCTCCTTCGTCTTTCGTTGGATAAGGTTTCCACCGGCACTTGTTTACATTCAGCAACAACAAAACATTAGCAACATCAACTTATCTAATCAGTGCAGCCGCGATGTCGACCAGCATTGATTTCAATAATAATATCTGGAGGGAAAAAACTCAGCAAGAAAAGCTTCTACAATTGCCAGGGAGAACATCAGACGATTTTGATAAAGACTTTTGGAAGTAATCATCCTCCTCCTCCTCCGAAAAAGTAACTCCACTACCAAAGTTTCGGAGTTCTTTTTCCATAAAGAGAAATCGAACCTCCAAAAAAACATTGATCACCAAATCTACCAGGTCATCCGCCCCGGCTAACACAAGTTTAGACCTTAAATCTTCCCATTCATTAGATGATATATGGATTGATTGTAGTTCAGATATTTATTCATAGATTAAAACATAAATCTTCACATTCGTCAGGTCATATATTTGTTCATCAAGAAATTGCTATTAGCGCTATGAATCCATCCTTATGAATCTGTAAATACCTATCTTCGCATTCACATGACTACTCTCTGAATTGTCCTCAGCAGTGTTCAGAAGCACCCACTGTTGCATATCATCAATCATCGATTGGGGAGCTCACAAGTGCCAATACAAACCATTAGAATGGCTCAGAATCGAGGCAAGTTGAAACATCGACAACCATTTTCCCTCTTGATCCCCGCGTCAAACCATATGCCCCCCTCTTTCTTTTCCCCACCTGCTCACACACACCCACTTACCTTGCACTTTCCTTCTCGCTCTCTCTCACTTCCACTCCCTCGAGACACAAACATGTGCCCGAACAAACATCAGTATGCACATTTGCAAGACTGCCGGCATAAACAAGGACGGTCATGCATGTGTACCTGTATATATAATCTCTATATATTCATTCCTTCTTGGACACAATTAAATCGCATGAATGCTGATAGTCAGACACATAAAGACATAAAGGTAAATATGCATACACATGCATGCATACGTTCAACCGTTGACAAACACACTCAGATGTATACATACAGAATTACACAGAGAGGAAGCCCACAGGTTCACCTTACTGATAAACGATGAACTTAATAACCACAAAATCATCCAGCAATTTTATCGACATGCATAATTGAAACGCATCCAATAAAACAATTATAATCGGTGAAAATGTAGTGACCCCGATTTTCATAAGAGAAATCAATTGATTGTTTCACAAAATCAGTGTGTGGATGCCCCGAGTCTTAATAGACCACTTTTTCAAAGTGAATCTGCACCAAACCGGAAGAAAGCAATGAACCAGCCTATAAGTGGAAAAGCCATAAGTCTTCTTGTGAGCAGAAAATGGGAGCTATTGATGAAACTGAAAAAACATTCTTACCCGTGAAAAAGGGGTTCGGAAGCAAAAGATGAGAATTAATCGACGCCTGCGGGGACATCAAGGTAAGTACAACAACCATCCACGACTAGAGGGGAGTTAAGCATACGAACATGAAATTTTCCTGCTCAGGAATGTATGCATGACACCCGCAGAGTATGAAATTATATTCCCCTGCTAATGAGTGTACGTGTAAGACCCACATCAATAGACATGACCTTCGATATGCAAAATGACACCGGTATGAGGTTAGAGAAAGGGATATGAAATTAAAGCATTCAAACACAGGACAGTATTGAAGAAAGTCTCATCAAACACGGCCAGACACACAAGCTCCCAGGCGGAATACAGAAAAAATTAAGCATATGCAGTCAAAGATAAAAGCGCTCCATTTTCACCCCATCAACTACGAACACACGCAGAACATAAGGTTCATAAACAACCGTCCAAATGTAAGAACTGCGAGCAATGAAAGGCTTTACCTGGAAATAGATTTGGAAGCCTTGAGGCAATGAAATGTACTGCGATGAGTGTGCGGCCTTAACGATACAAGAAAATGGGGAAGACGAGAAGGTGAGACAGGATACGACAGAGTGAACCTGAAGTAAGGGGTCGATATGTGTGTATGTGTATGAGAGGATGATGACCAACACGTTCTCCTCCGCGTCCTACACATGCGTTAGTCGTTCACCGACATCCTCTCTCTGCCCATCTCTCTCTCTCTGATATCTGAACTCTTCGGTCTCCCACTCCGGCTGCTGTGTTCTCTTCAACAACAGTGGATGCAATTTACCCCCCCCCGAAGCATCCTCTTCTGCCCAAATCTTTAGGAAGGAAGCTTATCCCCCTGCACAATCTTCCGAATGCCATAAATCTGCCACCAGCCACGGCCGCCCACTCCTGCTGCTGTGCTCGTCAGGTCTGCGACACAACGGACCTGCCCCCCCCCCCCCCCCCCCCCCCCAACTCCTCCTTTTCCGTTCTTTCGTCAGAGAAAAACGAACTCTCTCCTCCCTATACAAAGTGATAAGATGAACTATATGCGAACGAATCTCCAAAATGTGGTGTGCATTCTCCCACTTATTTTTTAGCGAGCTGATTTCTTTGGATAGCTTTTGCGCTGTACGTGCAGCTATGAACCATCGCCATTTCCAGCAAGTAATAATAAACAAAATTTCCCTTTTTCTTTCCAGCATTTGACTACAAGCAGAACATGGATCCCCTGTACTATCATTCTTCGGGTTCAATGAGGATACTTGACTTACATTACCCATGGATTTGCAATTAACTGCAGCTTCTGAATACAAAGCTCCTTTCTGAGGCCTGTCGGATCTTACCATATGTTTCTCTTCATTCTCAGGAACCTTGACTTCAGAGGGTTCAAGTTGTGTTTCATTTTTGGGTAACCAATTGGTAAGCTTCTGTAACACTTCTAGTATTTGGGAGAGAACAGGGTCAGAAGGCACCGCATTCTGTTTTGCATCATTCAATCCCCGAGCCATTGCTATTAATTGTGGAGACTGTAAATCAATGCTTGTCGACGGCCCCCTCCTGTGAGCCAAATTGAAAGCTAAAAGTTGCTCATAACTATGCTTCGCATTTGAAAGAGTCCTCTCACAGAACTCCAATTCTTGAGCAAGTCTTTTGCTTGCCTTCATTCTCCGCTTTTTCTTGCGACCACCCTGAGGAATTCCTCTCATATATCTGAAATCAAACAAATTTCCTGCCAAATAGAACCACGTTAGTGCATCAAAACCAACCAAATTGTGGGCTAACATACTCCCCTCTTCTTAATTGCGAAGTCGTCCTCGACGAGCCACTATTGCTGCAATAAAATCCAAACAATCATGAACATGTCACTTTCCAATTGGTTCACATACCTTTCCATCGAGCTGCCATTTCCACTGAACCTGCACTCATCGAAGCTATTAGTGCTCAAAAATCACTCATAAATACATTCAAATCAGTCACTTCCAAAATGATCCAAGAACATGCACATATACGCAATCCCATTTCAGCCATGCATCGATTGGCTCATGCATTCCATTATGAAAAATGGTCTCAACCAAAAAATACATGCACACCTTCCCATGTTTTACACATGCAACTACCATTGCGGAAAACAAAAACGGAAATACCGAAATGAACAACGACAACTGAAATGAATCCAACAGGACATGCAAAAATACCCAAAATGCATACCCCATTATTGACCTACTATTCGCTATGTACAGTCATTCCATGACTAGACACTTCCGAAGAATCCCCATCGTCGTCCTACAAAAGCCATCGAGACTCGAGTGGAAGTGAAGACATACATCAGAACCCTGGAGTGTCCCACATACTAGAAAAAACCCTCAGATAGAGCACACGAGTTATAAAGCACTACCGTTGCATCAGCTCGTTAAAGCCTCATCCATAAGTACATATAGAGTCTCCGTGCCTTCAAGAATGTTGATTCAAAGTGAGCTGATCTGTCGCAAGCCAACACATACCAATCACACAAGCAAATAACGTTCCCTTCCAGGCGATCATTGCCCTCTCCTCTCTTTCTCTCCCCCTTAGGAATGGGGAATAACTTCATATGAAAATTTTATTTTAATCACACGTTGGCCTACATTGACACTGGATGCGATTCGTGGACCTGACCACCCGATCAGGTTGATTCCACCCATCTACCAACGCAATGCAGCGCACAACACACAAACACAAAATGATCACACATAACATAGATCAGCTAGCCCATAACAAAGCTGGATGCGGCTCGTGGTCGTGACTACCCAGCCACGATGGCTCCACCTGCCTACCAACCCGTTATGGCGCGTAGCTAAGACACAATCATATACATCCCAAGCCTATGGCGAAACTAGCTGCGGCTCGTGGTCCTAACCACCCGGCGAGGATAAATCCACCCACCTACCAGCCCACCATAGCGCATCGGTACAATCACAGCAACACAATTTCTTTTTCTTTTCTTTTCTTTTCCGTTTTTCTTTTCATAGTAAATTAGTTCACCCAGGTCCTGAGAATTAGGGAGAGGAAGAAAGGGACTTTTCCCACTGTTCCCACCCATACATGCAAAACATATACACACTAGCCTTTGACAGATCAACCACCTCTGCACTCCATTCTCTCAATTACAGACACTACATATGTATTCATTGATTTGACTTTTCACTTGGTAACTACAGCCGGCTATGCCTTAGTCCCTCATATACCTATCTCTAGGTGTCCTAGAATGTGAATCTTTGGGATGTCTCATGTGGTCTCACATCGTACTCACATCCCGACAACTTCTCTAAGGCGAGTCAGGCTCAACTTCGGGAGCTCCGTCATCACTTCCTAGCGTTAGCACATCTGCCCAAGCCCATGTGATATCGTTTTCCTCGTTAGGCATTTCCCTCGAAGGATCAAAATAGTAGTATCGATCTCCCGCCCAACCTACATGTCGAGCTAGGTATTCCTCAAAACACTCAATGTAAAATGCAACACCCAAACCTTGGTTTATAAAGCATACCAGCCAATGCGCTTCCTCAACATCGTATTCCGTCTCCAAGTCGTCGACATCTATGTCCATGCGAGCGAACGTTTGGTCCGAGAAATATATCCTTAGCTCGTACAAGTAGAGTTGCGTAATCTGGTCTGCCATTTTGTTACTTAGCTCCTAACAGTCTCTGCATAACACAAAAATATTAGAAGTCCAAAATTCTTGAGCTAGCAAGGAAGAATATTTATGACACACAAATCATAGCTTACATATGCGCATATATATATATATAACTATACGTCTATGTACAAGGAGTCTACTTCGTCATTTCGTTTGGATCTCGTCTAGCTTCTCCCGTCCGAATATCACTTGAAATATGGTTTAACTCTAAGCGCGTTAACCTTCACGGGAGCATATTCTTCTCCTAAATCTTGAATTTGCATGGAACCATTGGAATTGAGTTCCACCACCTTAAACGGTCCCGCCCATCTTGTCTGTAACTTCCCCGGGAATTTATAATATTTACTATCGTAAACTAGCACCAAATCCCCTTCTTGAATCACATAGGTTTTGAGATTCTTATCATGTCTTTCCTTACGTCTCTTCTGAATAGCTTCCAAGCTTTGTTGTGCGATGAGCCTCTTTTCTTCCAGCTTTACTAGTTGTATGTACCTCTCCTTTAATGACTCTTCCTCGCCCAACCTGGCTTCGATGGCCACTCTTAATGTCGGAACTTCTTTTTCGATGGGGAAAATGGCTTCCTCGCCATATACTAGAGAGAACGGAGTGCTCTTAGTTGTCACTCGGTAGGATGTTCGATATGCCCATAAAGCTTCCAAAAGTCTCTCATCCCAGTCTCTCCTATGCACAGCTACTGTTTTTGTCAGAATCTGTTCAAGGATTTTGTTGGTGACCTCCACTTGTCCATTTGCCCTCGGATAATATGGAGTGCTCTTTCTATGTTTGATCTTATAGAGTTCCATTAATTCTTCGATCAATTCGTTGACAAAATGTGTCCCTCTATCACTCACTATTTCCAATGGGCATCCGAATCGAGTGATAATTTGTTCATACAGAAATTTAGCAACATCCACAGCTCGGTCAGTCTTCAGAGCTTTGGCTTCCACCCACTTGGTAACATAATCAGTACAGACCAAGATATACCTATTGGATCTTCGTCGTGAGGGAGGATCAATAGGCCCCACAAAATCAATTCCCCATTTCTCAAACGGCTTAAGAGCCAACACCGGCGTAAGAGGAGCAACATGTGATAATATGGGTTTGCCCATTCGTTGGCATTTGTCACATTTCTTACAGTATGTATGTGAGTCCTTGAACAGCGTTGGCCACCAATACCCAGCTAATAAAACCTTTCTTGCTGTCAATTCACCAGCAAAATGTCCACCGCAAGGTTCGTCATGCAAAGCCCTCAACACTAGATTTGCCTCTTCTTCCTCGAGACACCTCCGGTAAATGCTCTCATGAACAAAATATCGATATAGTTGCCCCCCAATGATGCTATGGTGCTTCGCCAATGCTAACAGCTTTTGCTTCTCCCTCTTGCTTGCTCCTGGCGGGTATTTAGTAGTGCACAAGAAATTCACCAAATCGGCATACCAAGGTATTTTCACATCAACCTGGAATAGATGCCCATCAGGAGCATGGTCGGGCACACCAGAGATTGGCTCCTCATTAACAATTCGAGATAAATGGTCGGCCAATATATGTGCTTTGCCTGGTCTGGTGACCACTGTGAACTGGAATTCTTCGAGAAGTAGCATCCACCTCATCAGTCGTCCTGATAACTCTGGTTTATTAATGATATACTTAAGGGCTTCGTGATCCACATAAAAAGTGAAATGCTTTCCCATCAAGAATGCCGATATTTGTTCACCGCAAAGATCATCGAGAGACATTCCTTCTCCGTAGTCGTATAATTCCTCTCAGTGCTGTTCAAATTGCGACTTGCATAGTAAATAGGATGATCCAACTTCTTTTCGTCGGCTTGGCATAGTACTGCTCCAACTGCAGTATGAGAAGCGTCGGTATGTACATGAAATTCCTTCGTCCAATCAGGTGCTACCAAAATCGGTGCATTTATTAACCTCTCTTTGATCGAGTCGAATGCGACTTGACACTCTCCAGTCCATTGGTATTGTTGGTCTTTCCTCAAGAGATTCGTCAGTGGTGCCGCTATGGATGCAAAATTTAATATAAATCGTCGATAATAGTTTGCATGGCCCAAAAATCCTCTGAGTTGTCGCAAATTTTGCGGAGGTGGGAGTTGTCCAATCTTTTCCACTTTATCCTCGTCAACCGCAATCCCTTTTTCGGAAATAACATGTCCCAAAAGCAATCCTCTTCGTACTCCAAATGTACACTTTTCAGGATTCAATGTGATGCCTTTTTCGATGCTTCTTCTTAAAATTGCTTCGATCCTCTCCATCATATTTTCATCGTCGCCTCTGATTGCAAAGTCGTCAAGAAATATCTCCATCCAATCCTGCAGGTAGTCTTGATATGCAGCTATCATTGCTCTCTGGAATGTGGCCGGTGCATTGCATAATCCAAATGGCATCACCCGATATGCATACGTACCCCATTCTGTCGTGAAAGTAGTTTTGGATTGATCCTCTTCATGAATTTGGATTTGGTTGTACCCACTGAAACCATCCAAAAATGAGTACAATTTATGGCCAGCCACTCTATCCAAGATTTGATCAGTAAATGGCAAGGGGAAATGATCTTTCTTCGTGCGCTCGTTCAACTTTCGATAATCTATGCAAATACGGATTTTCTTATTTTTCTTCGGAACAACCACAATTGGTGATACCCATTCGCTAGATGCAATGGGGTATATGAATCCTGCCTCCAATAATTTGGTCAATTCCAGCTTGATCAGTTCCGAATAGACTGGATTCGTTCGCCTGAGTCGTTGACATATTGGTCGTGTGCCTTCTTCCAAGTCTATATAATGTTGGCAGATTTGGGGATCAATTCCTCTCAGATCACTGTACGACCATGCAAAGGCTTTGCTAAAATTTTTTAGTGTCGTTTTAATGCAGTCTCGTACTCCATCTGGTAGCTCTGACCCTACACTCAAGAACTTTTCTGGAAAGACTTCCCATTTTTCCAACTGAGCTTCTCGCGAATAATCTTTATTTCTCGATGACACTGTGATTGGAATGTGTTCTCCGATCAAGCGTGCATGATCGGCCAGTAAATCATTGTCTTGTTCTCTTTCAATTGAACCTAGTTTCTTCAATTCAGCTTTTGCAATGGCTTTCGACAATTTAGTCTTACTCTTCGCTTCTTTTTCCGATTCTCGACTTCTCTTTAGAATCTCTGCTTCTAGCATTCTAACTCTTTCCCTCAACTGTTGCACTTCCATCGCCGGAGCTAACTCTAGTTTCAACTCTTCTCTTGAAATTCCCTTCTCCAGGGATTGAGTAACTTTATTTTTACTTGCATCTATACTCAACATGTAGCACTCAAATTCTCTTGTATGTGTCAACCATCCCAGCAACTCCTGGTCTGAATCGTCGTTATAGAGTAATGGATTTTTATACTCTCCCATCTTCGTGTCTTGATTTTTAAAGAGCTGCAAGTTGAACCCATCTTGAAGCAGATTCTTGTAGGTGTCCGTGTTCAAAGAAAACCTAGCTCGGGACATCGACGTTTCTTCCATGTGGTTGAGGCCCAAAGCTTTCATCATGAACTCTGTCATAAGGTTGACTGCAGCTCCACTATCTAACTGAGCACCAGGGACTGCATACCCTTTAATCTCGACCGTCACAGCTGGAGCATTTGAATCAATTTGCGTCGTGATACTTTGAATGATTCCTTGGACATCTTTATCTTGTCTATTTTTATCTCGAGCTTTCCTCGGCTTCTTTATATATTCGTTATAGAATTGTTTCCTATAAACAGGTGAACATTTCAGCAATGTGCCAATATCCAGCGTGACTTCCGTGTCCGCAAGCAACTTTACAATATCCACTTCTTCCAAACTTTGTCTTTCCTTTCTAATTTTAGGAGCTTTCAATCTTTCAGGGAATGGTGCTATGCCCGGCACAAACTCCTTGGTCACTGGTGGAAGGATCTCAACCTCTTCCCCATCCTCAAACTCTTGCTGCTCAACAAATCCTCTAACTTGGTTTTCTACCTCTTCGTGTTCAGCTATCCTCTCTTGACTCCCTTCTTCACCTTCGCCTCCTGGATTCTTCTTCGAGTACTCTTGAGTCCTTGTGACTACGGCCACAGTTGGATCTTTGTGTGCTTTCTTGGCCTCGCAAGCATCCACAAAGTGCATTGACGAGCTAGAGCCTTCTTGAGGGTTCGGTGTCTTGAACACTACTCCGATCGTAGGAACGTGCTCTTGAGCTCTTGATGTGATATGCATCTGAGTATCAACATAGTTCGAGGACTCTACTGGTCCTTTTTCCTTGCCAGCGGTAGCTCTTCGTTTTGGACAATCCTCATCAAAGTGGCCCTCCCCACTACAGTACCTACATAATGGAGTATAATCAATTGGCTTCTTTTTGTTTGGACATCTAGATTGGGTATGGCCAAAGCCATGACATCTCCAGCACTGGATTGGACCATCTCTTCTTTGATCACGCGGAGCTCCTCTTGGATAGTCTCCTCCTTGACCCTGAGCACCATATCCATAAGTCGGTCTGTTTTCCCAACGAGATGTGGGTGGTACACTTTGAGCGGGCAATCTCGTGTAAGGTCTTTCTCGTGTATCTCCGGATTTCATAGTCCTTTCTTCATAGGCTCTCTTGTTGTAACATCGGTCCTCTGTGTGATTTGTTCTTCCACAAAAAGTACAACGCATCCTAGGTGGCGACCTATCTGTGAATACTCTCGAGACTGTGGGGCATTCTGAAGCCAAATGGCCGTAACCATGGCACTTTCCACACCATGTATTTGATCGAAACACTTGATTCGGGTTTGTTGTGACCTCTGGTTTTACTGTGTACGTCTCTTGAGTTATCGTAGCAGCTTTTATAGCTTGCGTGACCAACTCTAATATTCGTTCTTCGGTTAGCGCAGGCTTTACCTCGCCTGGCGTGCTAATGGCAGCTACAAAAGCTGGGGTCGTCAATGCGGGACTTCCTTGGCCAGGATCTTTCATCGGTATGTTTCCTGGGCCTCCCATAGGCTCATATAAGAGCTCCATCTTCCTTTGTTGGCATAATTGGACTTCCTCCCAAAGCCTTGCTTGTTCCTTAGCATCCATTAAAGTTGCCGGTCTTGTCAGGCTGATGTGCTGCTGTGCCGTAGGATCTCGCAATCCTGAAATGAATCTACGTTTCAATGTCTCATCATTCGGGGCGTTCGCGCCCATCTTTCTTACTAATGTTTCCATTCTCTGAATATAGTTGTCGATGCTCTCATTGACTCCTTGTCGCAAATAATCCATTTGTTGGGCCAATCTATCTTGGAAGCCTTGTCGTCGAAACTTTGCCAAGAAGGCTTCCTTAAGCATCTGATAAGTTCCACGTTCTTGTGGTGTCAGATTCCCATACCAATTGGCTGCTTCATCACGGAGAATAGCCGGAAAAATTCTCAACCTTTGATCCTGGTCAACTACGTCATTGGCCTCACAAGTAACCTCAAACAACTAGATAAAACTATCCGGATCTTCGTCCCAAGTACCCGAAAATTTGGTGAAGTCCCCCAAGTGAACTGAAATCCGCTGAGCCATTTCGAACAGAGGTGTGATATCAATATCACTTCGATCCCAAAAATTTAGCACACGTGGCTTCAGGATCCCTCCTTCAAATTGTCGTACTTGATTCGCGACCCTCCTACGGGAGTACACATTTTTGACTGATTTCTTCGAGCCAATCGAGGTCCACTCACCTGGCGGTTCCCACCTTCTTCTTTCTCTTTCAAGGGCTCTTCTCTGAGCGCGTTCCTCTCTTTGAGTTTGTGTTGCTCCTGATGATGAGCTCCCCTCGCTCATGTACTAGATCGTGGGGTCCGCAAGCTTGGCCAACCTGTGGCGCTAGGCGAACCTATGGCACTCTCTTATAAAGACGTACCAAGCTATTCCCGGCAAATGCACCAAATGAACATGTCTTAATGCCGCAGGAAAAAGTGGTTTTACGAGACTTTATTTGGTCTAAATTCCCCGGAATCGGTCCACTTGGATTACCTAGAGCCCACAATTATCTCACAATGTATTCTTCTTATGTCTATGCACTAGCTCATATGTTTCCCGGCAAACGCACCAATGATAAGTTCCTAAGCCCAAGGAAAAAGTGATGTGTCCTTGGAAATAGAAGCTTCAAAACATCAGTGATCGTTTATGTTCTCAAGTATCAATCTGCTCCTTCATCTTTCGTTGGATAAGGTTTCCACCGGCACTTCTTTACATTCAGCAACAACAAAACATTAGCAACATCAACTTATCTAATCAGTGCAGCCGCGATGTCGACCAGCATTGATTTCAATAATAATATCTGGAGGGAAAAAACTCAGCAAGAAAAGCTTCTACAATTGCCAGGGAGAACATCAGACGATTTTGATAAAGACTTTTGGAAGTAATCATCATCCTCCTCCTCCGAAAAAGTAACTCCACTACCAAAGTTTCGGAGTTCTTTTTCCATAAAGAGAAATCGAACCTCCAAAAAAACATTGATCACCAAATCTACCAGGTCATCCGCCCCGGCTAACACAAGTTTAGACCTTAAATCTTCCCATTCATTAGATGATATATGGATTGATTGTAGTTCAGATATTTATTCATAGATTAAAACATAAATCTTCACATTCGTCAGGCCATATATTTGTTCATCAAGAAATTGCTATTAGCGCTATGAATCCATCCTTATGAATCTGTAAATACCTATCTTCGCATTCACATGACTACTCTCTGAATTGTCCTCAGCAGTGTTCAGAAGCACCCACTGTTGCATATCATCAATCATCGATTGGGGAGCTCACAAGTGCCAATACAAACCATTAGAATGGCTCAGAATCGAGGCAAGTTGAAACATCGACAACCATTTTCCCTCTTGATCCCCGCGTCAAACCATATGCCCCCCTCTTTCTTTTCCCCACCTGCTCACACACACCCACTTACCTTGCACTTTCCTTCTCGCTCTCTCTCACTTCCACTCCCTCGAGACACAAACATGTGCCCGAACAAACATCAGTATGCACATTTGCAAGACTGCCGGCATAAACAAGGACGGTCATGCATGTGTACCTGTATATATAATCTCTATATATTCATTCCTTCTTGGACACAATTAAATCGCATGAATGCTGATAGTCAGACACATAAAGACATAAAGGTAAATATGCATACACATGCATGCATACGTTCAACCGTTGACAAACACACTCAGATGTATACATACAGAATTACACAGAGAGGAAGCCCACAGGTTCACCTTACTGATAAACGATGAACTTAATAACCACAAAATCATCCAGCAATTTTATCAACATGCATAATTGAAACGCATCCAATAAAACAATTATAATCGGTGAAAATGTAGTGACCCCGATTTTCATAAGAGAAATCAATTGATTGTTTCACAAAATCAGTGTGTGGATGCCCCGAGTCTTAATAGACCACTTTTTCAAAGTGAATCTGAACCAAACCGGAAGAAAGCAATGAACCAGCCTATAAGTGTCTCTTATTTACCAGAGGTCACCACATCCGGCAGAAGTTCAAACGGTGGTGACTTGGAAAAGCCATAGGTCTTCTTGTGAGCAGAAAATGGGAGCTATTGATGAAACTGAAAAAACATTCTTACCCGTGAAAAAGGGGTTCGGAAGCAAAAGATGAGAATTAATCGACGCCTGCGGGGACATCAAGGTAAGTACAACAACCATCCACGACTAGAGGGGAGTTAAGCATACGAACATGAAGTTTTCCTGCTCACGAATGTATGCATGACACCCGCAAAGTATGAAATTATATTCCCCTGCTAATGAGTGTACGTGTAAGACCCACATCAATAGACATGACCTTCGATATGCAAAATGACACCGGTATGAGGTTAGAGAAAGGGATATGAAATTAAAGCATTCAAACACAGGACAGTATTGAAGAAAGTCTCATCAAACACGGCCAGACACACAAGCTCCCAGGCGGAATACAGAAAAAATTAAGCATATGCAGTCAAAGATAAAAGCGCTCCATTTTCACCCCATCAACTATGAACACACGCAGAACATAAGGTTCATAAACAACCGTCCAAATGTAAGAACTGCGAGCAATGAAAGGCTTTACCTGGAAATAGATTTGGAAGCCTTGAGGCGATGAAATGTACAGCGATGAGTGTGCGGCCTTAACGATACAAGAAAATGGGGAAGACGAGAAGGTGAGACAGGATACGACAGAGTGAACCTGAAGTAAGGGGTCGATATGTGTGTATGTGTATGAGAGGATGATGACCAACACGTTCTCCTCCGCGTCCTACACATGCGTCAGTCGTTCACCGACATCCTCTCTCTGCCCATCTCTCTCTCTCTGATATCTGAACTCTTCGGTCTCCCACTCGTGCTGCTGTGTTCTCTTCAACAACAGTGGATGCAATTCCCCCCCCCCCCCCCCCCGAAGCATCCTCTTCTGCCCAAATCTTTAGGAAGGAAGCTTATCCCCCTGCACAATCTTCCGAATGCCATAAATCTGCCACCATCCACGGCCGCCCACTCCTGCTGCTGTGCTCGTCAGGTCTGCGACACAACGGACCTGCCCCCCCCCCCCACTCCTCCTTTTCCGTTCTTTCGTCAGAGAAAAACGAACTCTCTCCTCCCTATACAAAGTGATAAGGTGAACTATATGCGAACGAATCTCCAAAATGTGGTGTGCATTCTCCCACTTATTTTTTAGCGAGCTGATTTCTTTGGATAGCTTTTGCGCTGTACGTGCAGCTATGAACCATCGCCATTTCCAGCAAGTAATAATAAACAAAATTTCCCTTTTTCTTTCCAGCATTTGACTACAAGCAGAACATGGATCCCCTGTACTATCATTCTTCGAGTTCAATGAGGATACTTGACTTACATTACCCATGGATTTGCAATTAACTGCAGCTTCTGAATACAAAGCTCCTTTCTGAGGCCTGTCGGATCTTACCATATGTTTCTCTTCATTCTCAGGAACCTTGACTTCAGAGGGTTCAAGTTGTGTTTCATTTTTGGGTAACCAATTGGTAAGCTTCTGTAACACTTCTAGTATCTGGGAGAGAACAGGGTCAGAAGGCACCACATTCTGTTTTGCATCATTCAATCCCCGAGCCATTGCTATTAATTGTGGAGACTGTAAATCAATGCTTGCCGACGGCCCCCTCTTGTGAGCCAAATTGAAAGCTAAAAGTTGCTCATAACTATGCTTCGCATTTGAAAGAGTCCTCTCACAGAACTCCAATTCTTGAGCAAGTCTTTTGCTTGCCTTCATTCTCCGCTTTTTCTTGCGACCACCCTGAGGAATTCCTCTCATATATCTGAAATCAAACAAATTTCCTGCCAAATAGAACCACGTTAGTGCATCAAAACCAACCAAATTGTGGGCTAACAGATAGATAGATAGATAGATAGATAGATATAGATAGACAGATAGGTAGATAGATAGATAGATAGATAGATAGAGAGATAGAGAGGTAGATAGATAGATAGATAGATAGATAGACAGATAGATAGATAGACAGATAGAGAGATAGATAGATAGATAGATAGATAGATAGATAGATAGATAGATAGATAGATAGATAGATAGACAGATAGATAGATAGATAGATAGATAGATAGATAGATAGATAGATAGATAGATAGACAGATAGATAGATAGATAGATAGATAGATAGATAGATAGATAGATAGATAGATAGATAGATAGATAGATAGATAGATAGATAGATAGATGCATAGATAGACAGATAGATAGATACATAGATAGAATAGACAGATAGATAGATAGATAGATAGAATAGACAGATAGATAGATAGATAGATAGATAGATAGATAGATAGATAGATAGATAGATAGATAGATAGATAGATAGATAGATAGATAGATAGATAGGTAGATAGATAGATAGATAGATAGATAGATAGATAGATAGATAGATAGATAGATAGATAGATAGATAGATAGATAGATAGGTAGATAGATAGATAGATAGATAGATAGATAGATAGATAGATAGATAGATAGATAGATAGATAGATAGATAGATAGATAGATAGATAGATAGATATGTTGGAACAAGCCAATCACAAATTGGTGATTATAGAGATCTTGAAGAAGACTTATGGTCAGAATGAAGTGAAGGAAGACACTTATGAAAGTGAAGAAGATTTCAGGATGATGTCTTGTACACATATGTACATATAAGTGAAGAATCTTGTAAGCTGAGTATAGCTAAGTCTTTAGGATGATTAGTAGCAATGTCATAGACGCGGGATGAGTCAAAAGTCATGTATATATAAGTTAATGAGGACAAGAAATATGAAAGTGAGTCATTTGTAGATGACAAACTTCAGAAAGATGTGTAGAGAGTTTTTTTCTAGAAAATAGCGACGGGTTTTTCTCTGAGTGCTCTCTGTCTGATCACGTGGATCAGAAATCCTTTTGTACACATCTAATTGAGAAGCTAATGAAGCTATGTCTAGAGTTTGAGAATCTAATTCCTCTCCTACTCTGAGAATGATCAATAGGAACATTCATATGTGAACTTTGGGAACTGAAGTCTGAGAGTAGCGCATTTTTCCGTCTCAGTATTTTGATCAGATCTGAGTGTATACTGTAAAGTTTTTGATGAGTGAGCACTTAAAATTTAAGTTAGAAGATAAGGAAGCTATGGCTAAAAGCATTTAGCAAAACGGGTTTCAGATTGGGAGAAATCAACTTAAGAAGTTGACTATGTCGAAGGCGCAACTTCTGAGAGATATTTTCTGACATGTCTTTGATCTTAATGATCAAATTAAACTTTTGGTGATTAGTTTTGAGAACTAATGATTTATATGTTTGCGCAAAGGTATTGCAAATACTTGTGCATCATTTGCTTGAAGAAATTTGAAACTTTATGCAGGTAATGAAGTGGATTTCTGAAGCAGACTTTCTGAAGTAGACACTTTTTCACTCAGAGAAGTGTTGCTTGAACTTTTGGTAAAGAAGAACATTATTTGTGTAAAGTTTGGTTTATAACTGACATAGAAGTGTTCTTAAGTCAGTATAGATCAAACCTTTGGAGATTAAAAGGTCTCCAACAGTGGTATCAGAGCTTAAGGTGAAATACAAGAGAAGAAAAGACAATCGAAGTTCCGACTGGTGCAGATATTGAAGATATTCCAAATCAAAGGAGGACAAGGACAAATTATTGAAGATAACTTGCAGAAGTTCAGAGCACGAGTTCGAAAGAATCAAGAAGGACAAAGACTATATCAAAGGTACACTTTCTCCTCATAAACCATAGTAATTGCAGATACAGAAGGTCAATGATGGGAGAAAGCTTGCAGATTGATAAGCTAGATAGGGAGAACTATCCAGCATGGTCCATGAGGATGGAAGCACACCTCATGAGCAAAGACCTTATAGCATTTATTACAGGAGATGAAGAAAAACCTGAATTTGCAGATCCTAGTATTCCTACTAGGGAAGAGCTTGCAATGTTGAAGACTTGGATGAGAAAGGATGCTCAAGCAAGGAGTATCATCTACATGGCTGTAAATGATTACCTTCTACCTCACATCAGAGGTTTGGAAAGTGCTACAGATGTTTGGAATGCCTTGGAAGAGCATTTCCAAAATACAACTAAGTCAAGGAAGTCCTCACTATGGGCTGAGTTCACAACCTTCAAGAAGAAGAGCTCACAATCAATTTCTGATTATGTGGCAAGAATGAAGGATATTGCAGATAGCTTGGGAGCAGTGGATGAAGACATTGAAGAGGAAAAGTTGGTAAGACAAATACTTACAGGTTTGAGAGGAGATGAGAAGTGGAAGCCTTTCATATTGTCCATAGAGTTGTCACTTGATCACTTTACTCCTGATCTTAATCAATTGCTAGGACACATGCTAACCTTTGAGCAGGATCTTAAAGGAGACAATGATAGAAGTACAAGTCAAGCTATGTACTCCAAGGACAAGAAAAAGAATGGCAAGGGAAAGCAATCGAATGATGATGAAGGGAATTCAAATCAAGCTAACTTCACAAAAGGGAAGATGAACTTCAGAGGTAAAGGAAGAGGAGGTAAGAACAAAGATAATGCTAAAGCTTGTTGGATTTGTGGCAGAACAAATCATTTGGCAAATGATTGTTGGTATAACAATCAAAATGGTGGAAGCAATAATCAGAATTATAATCAAAGAGGTAGAGGAGGCAGAAACCAAAGAGACAACTTCAGAGGAAGAGGTGGTAGGACATCATATGGTAGAGGAGGTGGAAGAAACTTCCAATCTTAGTCCTACAACAATAATTATTATAATTATGCATCAGATCAGAAGGATGACATGACTCTTATCTTGAATGCAACTCATGAATCAATGGGAGAAGATCAAAGAGTGTTTTATATTGACTCAGGGTGTAGCAACCATCTGAGTGGGAATCTATCCTTGATGACTGATATGGAAGCAAGGGTGAATGGACATACAGTTCAAACAGGTGACAATACCAAACATAAAGTGGAGAGCATTGGATCAGTGAAGACAAAGAGTGGAAGTACACTTCTGAGCAAGGTACTTTATGTTCCTACTATTCCTAAAAATTTGATAAGTGTAGGGCAAATTGTGGAGAAAGGATATGAGGTAAGATTTACAAATGATGGTGTTTATGTACAAGATCCAAATGAGGGATATAGAAACATAATTGCAGGTAAAAAGGAAGGAAGATTGTTTACTCTCAAAGTCCAAGGTAATGTGGGACATGCATTATTTACCTATGGAAGTCAGAAGGTATCTGAATTAGACCTATGGCATAAAAGGCTAGGTCATTTCAATGAGAGAGCTATAAAGGAAATGTCAAAGAATCAGGTGGTGCTTGGATTGCCAAATATTGAAGGGCAACATATGGTGTACAAGTGTGAAGCTTGTCAATTAGGTAAAGCACATAAGAGTTCTTATAACAAATCAGGGTACAAGCATTCAAATATGCTTGAATTGGTTCATACAGATGTATGGGGTCCCTCAAGGGACTATAGCATAAATGGATCCAGATATTATGTGTTGTTTGTTGATGATGCAACCAGGTGGATTACTTTGTATGTAATCAAGGATACATCAGAAGTTTTCAAGACATTCAAACATTTCCATGCCTATGCAGAAAGGATCACAGGGCAAAAGCTTAAGAGGTTAAGATCAGATGGAGGGGGAGAGTATTTCTCTAAAGAGTTTGATGATTATTTGTGGAATGCAGGTATCAAAAGAGAAGTAACTTGCAGGTACTCCCCTCAACAGAATGGAGTAGCAGAAAGGAGGAATAGGACTCTTGTAGAGTTTGCAAGAGCCATGATGAAGGAAAAGAATTGTCCAAATTACTTATGGGCAGAAGCTATTAACACTGCAACATACCTTGTGAATAGGTTGCCTTGCAAAGCTTTGGATGGAGGAACCCCTTATGAAGCATGGTGGGGTAAGAAACCTACCCTTGATCATTGTAAGGTATTTGGATGTATTGCATATGCTTATGTTCCTTCACAATTAAGACATAAGCTAGAACCAAAAGCAGAGAAGTATGTGTTTATTGGATATGATGATAGACAGATGGGTTACAGGTTGTGGAATCCATCCACAAAGCAATTTCTTGTTACCAAAGATGTGACATTTGATGAGCAAAATACATGGTATGTAGGATCACCAAATGATTTTACAGGTGTTGAAGAAATATAAAGGAAAGGAAAGGCAAAAGTAAAAGTGTGTGAAGAAATTGTTGATGAAGTTGACTCTAGAAGTAGATTGCAGGATCATGTAGAAGAAGGGCCAAGATTTGATCCAGAATCAAATGAGGCTGAAACTTCGAGAAGTGCAAAAATCAGAAGATCTACAAGGGAAAGGAAAGAACCTATAAGGTATAGTTATGATACATCTTTCCTAACAACAAAAGATTATGCCTACATTGTGAAGACAGAAGAAGATCCAACCACTTATGAAGAAGCCAAAGGTAAACAGAATTGGGAGAAGGCAATGCAGGAAGAGTATGATGCTCTACTTGAAAATGAAACTTGGGAATTAGTACCAAGACCAAAGAATCAGAAGGTCATTGGATGTAAGTGGGTATATAAAACAAAGAGGTTTGCAGATCGTAAGGTGTCTAGATATAAGGCTAGACTTGTGGTCAAAGGTTATGCCCAAACTTATGGGGTAGATTATGATGAAACCTTTAGTCCTGTTGCTAAGATGTCTACAATTAGGACATTGATTGCTATTGCTGCTTGCAAGGGATGGAAATTATCACAATTGGATGTGAAAAATGCATTTTTAAATGGATACATTGCAGATGAAGTATATATGGAGCAACCAGAAGGCTTCATGGAATCAATTGGATCAGATTATGTGTGTAAGCTCAAGAGAGCTTTATATGGGTTGAAGCAAGCCCCAAGAGCTTGGAATTACAGATTGGTCAAGTTCTTGAATGAATGTGGATTTCAAGCATCAAAAGCAGATAGTAGCTTGCTAGTGAAGGAAGTGAAAATGGATACATTTACATGTGCATTTATGTTGATGATATTATTGTTACAGGAACAGATGCTCAAGGAATCAATGAACTCAAAAAGCAAATAGAGAAGGAGTTTAAGATAAGTGATTTGGGAAACTTATCTTATTTTCTAGGAATGCAGATTGTGTATACTCAACATGGAGTATATGTTTCACAAGAAAGATATTTGAAGAATCTTCTAGTCAAGTTTAACATGGAAGATTGCAAGACCTCAACTACACCATTGGAGGTAAATCATAAATTAAGCAGGTATGGAGGTGAAGAATTCAATGACATGAAGAAATATCAGAGTTTGGTAGGTAGTTTAA